>WAAB01017231.1:10160-45202 GCA_013389865.1 Piaya cayana | reverse complement strand
AGCAGACGAGTCACTTTGTCATAGAAGGCGATCAGGTTTGTTTGGCAAGACCTGCCCTGCCTTTTGTAAACCTGTGTTGACTGGGCTTGATCACCCGGTTCTCTTGCAAGTGCCTCATGATAGCACTCAAGATCACCTGTTCCATGACTTTCCCTGGCACCGAGGTCAGACTGACAGGCCTGTAGTTCCCTGGATCCTCCCTGCGACCCTTGTAGATGGGCACAACATCGTTCAGCCTCCAGTCCAGTGGAACTTCCCCAGGCTTCCAGGACTGTTGGAAGATGATGGAAAGGACGGGAGCTACTCTATAAAAGGTGTTCTATGAATTTCTGTTTTAAATGGAACTTAATTTCTCTCTATGATATTCTGAAGTTGTTTGAATGAGTCTTCTTTTCTGTGCTTATTTGGGAAGGCATTGTTCCCTTTCTGTCATTGCTTAGCTATTTCATACAGTAGGTACAGCAAAAACGTATTTTATATATTATAGATTGCACAAAACATCACTAGGAACAAGAAAATCAAAACAATGGTAGAAAAAGCCCATTTAAAACAAATACAGTAGCACACAATTTTAAAGTTGAAGAGTATTTGGGAGGATACTTGTGTGGAAAAGACTTCAATAACCACAGTGTCTCAGAGTCCCTGATGACACTGATTCCTACCAGTGTGGGAGCTGAAAACAGAAGCTCCTGACTGTGCCGGTCACAAATGGTGTCCCCAGGGCTGATTCCTGTTCAATATTTTTATCAATTACATGGATAAAGGCATTGAATGTACAATGTACCCTTGGCAAGTTCACAGATCACGCTAAGCTGGGAGGAAGTGCTGATCTGCTGGAGGGTAGGGAGGCTCTACAGAGAGATCTGAACAGGCTGGACAGGTGGGATGAGAGTAGTGGGATGAGGTTTAACAAATGCCAGGTCCTGCACTTGGAGCACAAACCCCCTGTCCAGTGCTACAGACTAGGGGAAGTCTGTCTAGAAAGCTGCCAGGAGGAGAGGGACCTGGGGGTGTTGGTTGACAGCAACTGAACGTGAGCCAGCAGTGTGGCCAGGTGGCCAAGAAGGCCAATGGCATCCTGGCTTGTATCAGAAATGGTGTGACCAGCAGGTCCAGGGACGTTCTTCTCCCTCTGGAGTCGGCACTGGTGAGACTGCTCCTCGAATCCTGTGTTCAGTTCTGGGCCCCTCACCACAAGAAGGATGTTGAGGCTCTGGAGCGAGTTCAGAGAAGAGCAACAAAACTGGTGAAGGGGTTGGAAAACAGCCCTCATGAGAAACAGCTGAGAGAGCTGTGGTTGTTTAGCCTGGAGAAGAGGAGGCTGAGGGGAGACCTCATTGCTCTCTACAACTACCTGAAAGGAGGTTGTAGAGAGGAGGGAGCTGGCCTCTTCTCCCAAGTGACAGGGGACAGGATGAGAGGGAATGGCCTCAAGCTCCGTCAGGGGAGGTTCAGGCTGGACATTTGGAAAAAGATTTTTCACTGAAGGTGTCATCGGGCACTGTAACAGGCTGCCCAGGGAGGTGGTTGATTCACCTTCCCTGGAGGTGTTTAAGGCACGGGTGGGCAAGGTGCTGAGGGACATGGTTTAGTGTTTGATAGGAATGGTTTTACTCAATGATCCAGTGGATCTCTTCCAACCTGGTGATTCTATGATTCAAGGTCTGAAATCATGTGCTTAATTGTTGCATGTCACCATTGAAACAGGACAACTACACATTGTTTAGATCTTCATAAATGCCATGTGATGTTCATAGTATTTTCACTGTGAAAATGTTGGATGGCTTTTGGAAGCTCAGGGTCAGAAATAGTTGTTTTGTTGGACTTGGACAATTAGCAGTGACTGACCTTACAGTAGGATTAGTTGCCTTATCAAGTCACATGGAAACAGATTTCACCAAGAAAAACACCTGTTGGAAGAGGAAGGACAAGTTTGGGTACGCACCATTCATAGTCAGCAAAAAGAAGAATCCATATTGTTTCTTGTTGCTCACTGTCACATCTCAACAAGCCAAAACAAAAGCAGCACATCTCCAAGTGAGTTTGAACTGACCAGCTTTACACAACAGAGGGTATCAAAGCTAAAAGTGTAAATACTTTGTTGCCTCTTGGACTGTCGGAACTGAAAAACAGTTTAATAAATATAAATCTGCTTCACACCATGCTTCCTACCCTGCAGTGTTAAGAGAAGCTAGAGTGAAGAACTGATTAATTCCTTCAAATGTCGGTTAGTTAACTGGAAATAATCTGCTAAAACCCAGTTTGTTGCCATTTCTGAAGTTATTGACGAGCAATGAGAAGGTTAATTGAGTGCTAAATAGTCTAGGACATTGTGTTCCTCATGAAATTACTGTATTAATACATAATATATTGATGCAGTATCTTGCCTCCAGAATCAAAGATTAGTCTCAAGGCAAGGCACCACATTACTAATGTTTGCCCTTGCCTGTAAACTTCTCTAACTTGCTGTTTTGTCTCCCTTTTTTGCTTCAGGGAACCATTTTTTCTGTAAAAAAACCCAAAAAAGTAGAAACGGCTTCTGAGCAACTGGTATAAATGAATTCCATTAGCAAGTTTCTGTACCAAAAAGGAATAAGAGCTTCTGTTGCTCAGATAACGTCTGTTCTAGGATGCACTGTGCAAGTGTGGATATGATGATCACTGCAGTATAAACCAGTTGTGCCCAGTGAGGCAAAGTAATGCTAGGCAGCAAAGATGTATTTGGACATTTGGTGAGTAATGAGATCATCAGAACCCAAAGGTCTTCCAGAGTTCTTGAAAAGCCACTGTTTTCCTTATCACGTCAATCGCTGTGTGTGTACTAGTAATGACTTGCAAATTTGCACCAAATAAAACCTTAAAAAATGCTTAGGAATAACATCTTTGAGTGAGTATTTGGGAGAAGAAAATGATGTTACAAATTAGATTAATTGAGATATTACAAGACCGTATTCATTTTACTTTAACCATTGAGAAGTTAGTTTTCTAAGCAAAATCAGATTAGTCAGATTTATTTCATCATCACAAATACCAAAAAGATAGCATGTTTCCATCAAGAAACACTTATGTCTCACTTTAAAATGGCTACATTTTCTTCAATTTCTTTTTTAATTTAAAGGTCTCTTTTTGACCAATAAAGTAGAAAGACTATATTGTATGTGACGATGCTAGGATATATGTATAATCAAATATAAAAGCACCATAATTCAGAGCATAATTAGCACTCCTAAACTGCCATTTACTGGCATCTGCTGTATTTAAATCAAGTTCTCAAAATGAGATGTCTTCAAAGAAGCACCTCTCAAATTTATCATCTCCCCCGTGGCAACTGAAATTTCTGAAAATACAGAAAGCTGCAGCCGTGGTGCTGAGCAACTGATGTTTCAGCCCTGATGGCTTCAGGAACCAGCAATGTGGAATGGGAAGTGTTGGCTGATCACAGATCGGCAGAGAGGCTGAGACTGTAAGGTACCTCTGCACTTCAGCCCACCTAAACCTGCTGCTTCAACTAGGGTCACTTAGAGTGTGTTGTTCAATGATGTTTTCAGTCACATTTTTAGTACATCCTAGGATGAGCCCCCTCACAACCTCTGTAGGCAATGTATTCCACTGTTTGACAAACTTTACAGCAAAAAAAGTTCTTTCCTGTGTTTAAATGGAACTTCCTGCATTTGGATTTGTGCCTGCAGCCTCCTGTCTTTTCACAGGATGCCCCTGAGCAGAGTTCAGCTCCCCATTATTTTCTCTACCATCAGATATTTACACATGTAGATAAGATCTCCCTAAGCCTCCTCTTCCCTAGGCCCAGTGGTCACAACCATCTCAACATCTTCTCATATGTCAGGTGCTGCGGCTCCTTAACCATTTTACCACCCTTTGCTGGACTTGCTAGGTTAAGTCCTTATCTCGCACTGGAGAGCCCAGACCTAGACCTGGCACTCCAGCTGTGTTTCACCAGGGCTGAGAAGAAGGGAAGCATTACCTCCCTCTACCTGCTGGCTTTACTTTTCCTGATTCATGCCATATAATGTTTATTGTGGCCCAAATGAGATTATTTGCATTTATTACTGATGCTAGAAATAGCATTGCTGCAAATGTGCAGTGCTCCACTTCAATTAGTAGTCCATTTGATTGTAGTACTATGCTCATCTAGGTTTTCAGCTTTTTAATCCAATCTGGTCAGTCAGAATCCTCATGGACTCCCTGGCTCAATTCACATCTACTCTGTGGGTTATTGAACCCAGGAGTGATGTGTCTATGCTGTGCATCTTTTTTCAAGGCATGGCTAAACAACATTTGTGTTAACTATAATGCTTGGCTTTGTATAATAGCTTTGGTTATTTTTTCATCAGGTTTGTAATGATAATTTCTATTCCACTCCATAATGATACATTTTCAGTACTGCTATTCAATGACATTTATTTGAATCTTACATGAGGAACACATTAGCTTTTCATTCCAGTGTAGAGGAGGTACACATGACACAGAAAGGTGACAGTCACTTGATCCATGGCAATAATAATCAAAATAGATTTCACAGAACAATAAATGACAATTATTCCTGAAAATGTGTGAAAATACAAAAAAAAATCTATTTTACACTATATCTATTTAGGAGCCTTCTAAGATCAATTTAAGTGTCAAAAGGTGTACTGCAAGCTGAAGAGTTAATTTCATTTTGCATCATCTAAAACATCATGTTGTCCTTTCTGGACATCCAATTATCTTGGTTAAAAATTACTTGTCTTTAAGGCTCACAAATACCTTCCTTGGGAACATGTGTCTTCTTGTTTGGAAATATACCGCATTCCAAAAGGGTACCAATATTATTATTATTCCTTTGCCCTTTTCCACTGAAAGACTCATTTTCAAATAATACATGTCATATTTTTACTGTTACTCAGCTTTGCTCAGTCAGATCTGACTGTTTATCAGAAGTAATGTCTGCATTTTCACCAAAGAAAGTTTTGTGCAGAGTTTCAAGCCTGCCTTGAAACAGGAGTTTGGTTCAATGAATTAATAAAAGTATGAGTTCTCCATTTTTTCATAGACTTCATACCCGTGCAGGCAAGCTGTACTGAACACAAGATTTCTGGGGATTAAAAATATTTTTGTTGCTGTTGCAGGGTTTCTTGTTAAATGTAAATATTACAATGGTTCTAACTGCAAGAACAGATAAAAAAGGACCCTTAGCCACCTTCTTCATTGGAAGTTACAAGTAGACTTCCTAAGGAAACATCTTCCTGCCAGTTGGATTTGTTTTCTTACCCTGCATTCTTACTTTCAGGTGGAAGATGAGTATAATGTTTCTTTGTATTGATCAAGTATTAATACCTCTTTTTAGACAAGGAAGCAATGATACTTCTTTTCTGAAGGCATATTTAAGAAGCTCTCAACTTTAAATACAAGTTCCAGCTTGGGTGACTGTAAACTTCTTGCATCCTCCTCTGATATAAATTGTTATGGCACCCTTCCTGTCCTAAGTGAGTTGTTATGAAAACTTTATCATGTGTTCTACTAAACATTGGCTATGCCTATAATTTTTCAGCTCCATGGCCCAGGTGCATGCCCCTATGACACCTTGACTTTGTCTTGGATGAGCTCTGCAAGTACATTCTTTTCTGTTGTGCGTTTATTTCCATTCAAAGGAAGCCAAGGCACGTGAGCAGGCAGGAAATTGGCTGCAGAGTGCTCCCAAAGGCAGCACGGAGCTCAGGGAATTAGAACTGCAGGGAACACACAGTATAAAGTGCATTTATCCTGCAGTAAGTTTTAGCCTTTTTCACGTTTTATTTTGAAATTAGTGAATAGATTCCTGTAGGTATAGGAAGTCAAGTCTAGCAAAAGCTTTGGAACTTCTTGATATGTAAGATATTCAATATTTAAAGATTGGATTTCTCATCTATTAAATACATTTCTTAGAGCTAGGGAAAATACAACTATATTAGACAGTGATGGAAAAATTGTGCTGAGAAAATGTAGCCATTCCAAACTGATTTCCCTGCTATTTAACAGTATTTCACCTACACTGTAAGTCAGTTGCTATACAGAAAATAGATTTATTTCAAAACTGTTCTATTTTGAGAAACAATTGTTTTATGTATGGTATTCTGCTGCTGTAATACAACCCTTTCTCCATAGTCTCTAATAATCAGCTTAAGTCAGCAGTTAAAATGAGGTAAGAAGCAAAAATCGCCACACATCTGTGGCACTCATCTGCTATCTTAGAAAATACGATCAAGTATTATTCTTGTGCATAACACTAGTTGTCATTCAATACTTCTATCTCTGATATTCTAAATTAGATGAAGTTCCATAATTACATCATTATAAAAATTACTAATTTGCTTTTTGTTAAGGAGATTCTGTTTTCATTGTATCAAGTACAATGGCTTCCAGTAATTTTTTTTATACTTGGATGCTGCAGGAGTACAAATGTATGCTAGGATCCACTTCCCTATACACAAAATACCTCTGTTTTTCTGTAGAAACAATTCGTTATGAAAACATTCTCAGGCAAATTAATGAAGATCTTCTTTTGGATACTGTTTTGCAAGCATCTGGATCCACTCTTGATTTTATGGGAAACTATCATGAGTAGTTAAAGGGAGTTTATTCCAGAAATCCTTTTGTGTTAGAAGAAAATTGAACACAGTACTGAATCATCAGCACTGAGAAACTAAGAGCATTGCTTGCAAATAAAATTCAGTTGACTTCTGTTTTGTAAATGCTGGTTTGTATAGATGAAGGTTTCTCATTTACTCTAATTACTTGCCATGGTAAAATTTACTGACCACACTGTAAACAAGGTAGGTGTTCTTGTTTTCAGTGTTTGTTCATGGATAATTTTAGTTTGAAACTACTTAGCTTGGTTCACATGGAGTTAAAATGATTGGGCTGCTTACAGAGCAAATACATTATCATCATCAGAATCTAGCTTTCAGCAATTGCTACTGAATTCTGGAAATTTTAGATAGGCTTATCATACTGCAAAGTACTTGTAGGAGTTGGCTTTCTAATTCATCAGAAAAAGCCAACAAATGTTCCCTCCCCTCCTCTGGTTAAATTGTGTTGTTTAATTTCAGTAAATGCAAGTAAATACTGAGCTAAAGTGATCTCATTAACCTCAATCCATCAAGTTAGAGAAATCATGGCTAGATAATGGAAACATAACTCAAAATTCATGTGGAGGGAAAAAAAATCAGGTTTTTTGTCAGATTATCCTTTTTGAGAAAAATAGAAAAATAACCAAGAAGGAACCTGCTGACACAGAGACAGTACTATTTTTCTCCTCTCTGAGCATTCAAACAAATGGCAACTGCACTCAAGAGTTTCCTGTAGTTTTCCTCCTCTCTGTCAAACCTTCCTTTTTTTCCCCTTTCACTATGGTCCCCACTCCTGTCTAGCTCACTCATGCTTTTTTCTTCCTCCTTTCCTTCCCAGCATCAGTGCAGGCTACTGTCAGGTAACTTTCTTCTGTCATTGCTTCTTCCATTGTTTCTTTCAGTAGTCCTTTCATTGCTTCTTAATTTTCATTTTCTTTTCTGGTAAGGACTAACACATTATAGGGAGACAGAAATGGAGTGGCTTACAGAGACCTAACAAACTGCCTCCTGTGTCTCTCTGCTGCAGCAGCATTTCCTGTGAAATAACACCATGAAAAAGCTATTTCAATAATGTGTGTGAAGCCATATGCATTATGGCATCTGAGCACTGATGGTCTAAGAACAACTGCATATCATTGGTTCAAGAGTGACTACAGATGAAAGTGTATTATCACCTGAATTTAACGCATTAAGCACATTAGTCTTTGATTTTTCTACAAAATAAAATGTTGATTTCTACCCATCTCCTCAAAATGTGTATCTGTCCCTTATTCTAGGAATTCCTGAAGTCATTTTTAATATGTCCCATATATCATCAGAAACCTTCTGTTTTATGTTAGGCACAAACATTTGTCATTTTCTCTTCACCTCAGGATTGTATTAATCACAAATAATTAATTCTTTGCAGTGCTCATTGTCCTATAATGAGCCTGATACTCCTTTTGTTCTGTAGACCTTTCCACAGAAAGAAGTCTATGAGTAGATTCATTGTGTAAAATCAATACAAAATAACACTTACTCTCTCATAATTAAATATAATAAGACAAGATGGAAAATTGAGATTGACTTAATATAATGACTAGAATCAGAATAAGAAAAAGAGAAAAGAAGACAGACTCTGAAAAGTAAAAGGAGTTTCTGGCCAAGAGAAAAATATTGGTAAGAAAAAATAAAAAATGTGATTGCTAATAAGAGAGCAGCAATACCTAAATGATTTTATTCTTTTGCCTCTGAATTTCAAATTCCATACATGTTAGCTGTTCTATTAAGTTTTCCACAGTTATTATACACAAAGTGCCACTGCACTTGCTGCAAGATAGTCAACAGTAAACATATCTTCCTGCACTGCCTAGGCTTGTGTAGTCCAAAGGGCTGCTCACAAAGTTGATGGGGAGAAATTTAAAAGTTTCCAAAGTGGTGTTCTGGTATTGTCAGCCCTATAATTACCTTGATACGAAAAGGGTTCAGACAGTTAGAGCTCTATTATAGAGGTGATTTTCATGACCAGATAATGCATTTGTAAAACTGAAGTAAAAGTTGATCTTCAACCAGCAGGTTAAAAGACATTATTCCTCGAATAGTAAACATCATATGCACCTGCTTTTATCTTCATCACTTCCCCATGTATTTATTTAGTACCATTAGGTTTAATATGATATTTTTTAGGTAGCTCCTTAGGTGAAAAACATTAAGAGAGGTAAAAAGAACATTTTATTATGATTGTGATTATTTTCAAATTACATTCTCTACATTAGCAACCAGGAAAATAGAAATCAAGACACATCCACTTATGTTCACTTTCCTCCTGCATATCCAGATTCCACCACCAGGGTAACCATGTGACATTTCTTCTAACAGAACCACAGTTCCTTTACCTGGAATCTGAATTTTTAAAATCTTAAATTTACAACTTGCTTTTAAAGTGAAAATACAGAGGGTGGAAAGATGTTCTGTTAGGTATTCTGTAATGTTTTGTTTTGTTTACGGTAGGTTTAGGTGTCTGGGTAGGTAAGTGGAGTTGAGAAGCTGACTGATCTTTCCCCTAAGGAAATGAGCCCACTGTGTAGCAGTTGGCAGAACCATCATGGACTAAGTTGCTTACAAAGCTATGGATTTTTGGGTTAGCAAGGCACTATGTAAATATCATTGTAGCTTTATTAATATCATTTGTAGGTGGCATGTGAAAACCTGTCTCTTCATAAACGCTTTCCTAACTTCAGAAGGGTTATCATTTCTCATTAGGAAAAACACAAACACACACCACAAAAAAATCCCAAAAAACAAACCACTAAACAAACGAAAAAAAAAAACCCCAATCTAAAGCCAAGGCAAAAAATCCCTAAAATGTGAAAATGTGTTGATGAAGTTAAAGATAGTTTTATGATCCTGATCTGTCCTGGTATCCTTCTGTTTGATTTTTTAATTGAAAGACTTATTAATAGACCTTTCCAGCACATATTCAAATAAGGAAAGATTTTTCAGGACTAGGGAGAAAAGATTTAAAAAGATTGTTTACCTGCCATCCTTACTAAGAAAAATGCTTAATTTAGCAAGCTTTAGAATGAAGAATCATTTCAGAGGTTCTGGAGGTGGTGGTTCATCTGTTTGAATAGCTGCAGATGGGACTGTCAACGTGACCTTGGCAATGATCTCATTTTTAATTTTTCAGCATTTAGCATGTAATTTAACTTCAAATTTAATTAAACCATAGAAGTTTCATCTTATTCAAATCTACAAATGCAGATGTCTTGAATGCCATTTTCCTAAAAATATAGTTCTACGCTCTCTAAAAAAGTTATAATTCTAATAAAGAGTGGGCTGCTGAAAGCATATGAGAAGCAATATAGGCAGGCAGTATACAATGAACTGGACGCCATCAGCTTTACACATCTACTGTTTTTCTCTCCTCCTGATATCACCTCAGCCATGCAGAAGTCATTCCTTGATTAGTATAAATTTTTGTATCACAGAGCAATAGTAATTTACAATGTGCAAAGCACATCCTGAAAGTCAACATGTAAAGCCTCAAGGCTACTTTAAATTAAACTCCACATTAACCACCCCATTACAAAATTATAGGAATCAGGGATGAGTTGAAGTGTCAGAACTACCATACTGGAATTTTTTTACGGCTGGTCCAAATTGAATTTGAGCACAAAATTTGCTTGTGTTGATATACAGAATGGCCACACATTGCACTCAGATCTGAGCTTTTTGGAGCTGGTGCTGTTGGAAAAAAATAATTGTGTTGATGGTGTTTGATTGTATACTAAAGTAAATAAAACAAAAGGAGCACTAGAATAGATTGAGAATTTTCTTTCAATTATTTTTTTTTTCCACCAGACAGTCTGTCTTTAATTTGTACAATTTGCTTGCATTTTTAAGTTCTTTGTAACTACTGTGTGACTTTTCCTAGTTAACATAAAATTGAACTGAGCAACCTTACAAGCCAGCCTACTTGCATGTGGTGGAAACATGTCTAGAATCAGATTATCATTTAAATAGTATGTTCCCCTACAGTTATGAAAAAGCCTGACAAAAATCTTCTTGTTCTGTTTATAGAGTGTACACTTCCAGTGGCCGATACTTTTGTTCCTTTACTCACCTCCACACAGTCAATCCAGCTTCTGACTAAGTCTGTAATGAATGGTTTATTTATAACTGCTGATGAATGTTTATGGGCAAAAAAATTATCTGCTTGCTGCTTTCAAGAATTAGCTTCAAATTAAAAATTCACTGTAATCATATTTCTTTCCTAGCTATAGTTGTAAAATTGTCAGAACTGATATGTTATTGCATTGCTTCTCTTCTTTTAGTATTAAAACTACCCAAGAACTCACAATTACAAAAACCCCTCAAGATAAGACAATTCATATGCATAAGATATTTTAAGCAGGGGTAAAGTTTCCTCCATCTGCTTTAATTCTATTTCGCTGAGTGTATCATCTCAATGTATAAACTGCTATTGTCCCATAGGTGGTTTTGTCATTTGTGATGCAAAGCAGTCTCGTGTTAATATCTCACTAATAGTTCTAGAACCAACAGATGATGGTGTCCTATTGTAGAAGTCCATAGGTGTGAAACTTCTGACACAGATGACTGGGTTGTGGTGTACCGTTTTCTATCTACCTCTCTGCAAGCGTGTGGGTCTGTAAAACAACAGCTGAAATGACTAATTGACTTTGGCATCCAAATGGACTTCCTCCCTTGGGTCAGAGCGCGACACAAACTTATTCATGCAGAGTAATAGCAAGTGGTACTCACATAGTAATGTATTTGAAATAAAACATTCACAACTGGGTGAAAGTGAGATAAAGGCGCAAAAGATGTTTAATGTCAGGCAAAAGTAATGGAAAAAAATATCCAACTAGCTACATTCCAGTTTTAGATCTTAATGCCTATGGGGAGAAAAAAACCCCAACTCAGTATGATGTTCTTAATTATCCTATGACTTCTGGACTTAATTATTCTATGGCTTCTGAAAGGAGTAAGCACTCGAGACTTTCCAGAGAAAAAGTCAATATCCCTTGGTAATGAACTACACTGGATGGAATAAAGTGTTGTTTTCCAATCAAAATATGATAGATCTGTCTTTTTATAAGCAGTACTGTTATGGAAAAGGCTGATTGGGGAAATAAAGATATCCAGTGTCCTGTGTTTCTGTTAAACACTTTGTTCCCATTAAACTGTCAGTTGTATTATTAACATGCAAGTAAGTTACTTTATTATCTGGGGCATTTTGTCAACACTAAAAGTGATTACTCAGTGTAGGATAACATATTCAGAATAAAATCACTGTAGAAGCATATTGAGGGTTGCTTGTTCGTCAGTATGGACTCTGTGGCTATGGAGTGGGATATGTGTGTGGCAGAACTGCTGCCAATAATAGCTTCCAAGTGATACACAGAAATGAAGTAAGATACAACAATGTACTGTGTTTCATATTTTTCCTCCTGGTATGCCTGTGGAATATTAGTTAGAAAAGAAGGACACCAAGTAACAGGTTTATATTATGGAAGTCCTTGTTGCTTGCTTTATTATTTGTTACAATAAATTCAGAAATAGCTAAATAATTATTTTAAGGTACAACAACAAAACTGTTAAAAACTCTGGTCCAAGAACACTTGAAATTTTTTCGCTGATCTTCTTGTTCCTAATTTTGGAAACTATGAGGAGGACTCCTGAAGGAAGAGAAGGAAAAGAGGGTAGCTATACATTTGAGAAATGTTTTAAAATGATAATACAGTGTTTTAGGGGAGAATTCACAAACAAATGACAAATGAGGAAACCAACCAGTTCTCAAAAGTAAGGAGTGAAAAAGTGTTCATTCCTGTTTATGCAGATTTACTCCATAGCTACAGTTCTCTCTGTTATCCTGTGCTATTTTAAACACTAAATGATTACCATGGCTGTTTCTACAGTGATGGCTACTGGATATGTCAGAAACCGACATTTAGCATAAATAGCTGGACTCAATGATCTTAAGAGTCTTTTGCAACCTAAATGTTTCTTTGATTTAATAGTTCTATAAATGCTGTATTTGTATCTATGCTCTACATTTTTGGGTGCAAAATGTGCATTTATAATCAACCAATCTGTTTTATCCCTGTCCTGAATAAAGTCCAGCAGGAACTTAAAGGGGTAGTACTTTTTTGTCTTAATATCTTGAAAGGCACAAGGTAAGGTTGGAACTTGAACCAATTCACTGAGTGGAAGAACAACTAAAATAAATGCAAATAAACTTATCAAAAATATATAAGTGAAATATATGAAAAGTGACATATTATTATACAAATACTATACTTTCAACAGGTGTCCAAGGAGAATAGGGACAACATGAAATTAGATCTTCAAGGACATATAGCATCTTCTACTAGGAATGTATCAACTTCTATAGATAAATAGAAAACTACACAAAAATGTGTTTCAGGCCAGAAGGCAGATGTCAGCATCCACAAATTTTGCAGGCTTACTCTGTTCACATGCAGCTTCCATGCCTCTTGTCCAAAAATCTCTCATCTGAGTCTTGGAATGATAAATTAGTTTAACTTTGGTTTTGATTCAATGAATGTATTTTCTGTTGGAAATAGATTATATGCTTGCAATTGGATTATTTTTCCTACTTAAAAGAAAATAAATCCAGCAGAAAAGTACATTTAAAATGTAATTTTCTTCTTCTGTGGGAAATACATTAGTTTGTGAGATAGACTATTTAATATACTAATTGAAGTATTGATGGGACCTGTTCGAAAGCTTATTATGCAATTTCAAAAGAACTTTATTGAAAGAGAGATAAAGGCTTTTAGTCATGAGGAAAAAGAATTTTTCTTTCTTCAGCATCTAGGGTGGCAGTACTCTTTTGTACCTGTCATATTCACATCTGCTTAGGAAAGCATTGCACAAAATATTCAAATTAGCAGAATGAGGCAAGCTCTTTTGTGAATATTAACAAAAGGCACATAGAGATGAGCTCACATCCTTGGGAGAAACCCTCTGTGTCCATTTTAAGTGATATCTCTTGAATGTCAAGCTACCTTATGACTTTTGTGCCTAAACATCTAGCCACTAACATTACTAACTGTAGTCACAACCATGGAGTTGAATGCACTATTTAAAGAGTTTGGCATTGAAAATGATCAATATACATCTCTTTGACCTACCCAGACTACTGTAAAGTCCATATTTTGGCTCTTCGTTGAAACTCCTACAGAATTAAAAGAGATAATTGTTACAACTATCAAGTATGTAGTCTCTTAGTATCCCATGCATTAATAGAAGGGCATTGAATTTGAAATTATTACTGCATTAGCCCAACGTGAAAAATATTGCAAATAGTGTGTTGAATTTTCTTTAATTATTCATATTGCCTTCTGGTTTTCAAATGAATAATGCAATTTAGGTGTAACTTTTGACTTCAGAATTGCAAGCTAAAAGAAAAACAATCAAATAACAAAACACTGAATTTTAAGAATAAATTTTGTTTAGAGGGCGTGTGCCTGCTAGTCTCTGAAATTTATAAAAATTTGTTTGTGTTAGCTATAAGAGAATACTAGGTTTTATGGAAATTATCAATTACCTACTATCTGAGTCACAGCTTATTTTTCTGTAAGTAACAGAAAATTTTAACCCGTATAATCTTTGTCATTAATGGTATACCAGGAAAAAAATGGTTTGACTGAATTTTAATGGACACAGATTTACTAGAAGCAGAACAAATAGAAATTAAACAGAACTGACAGAAAATGTGAAGTGTGAAAAAGAAGGAGGAGAAGAAATAATTTTGAATATTTTTAGTTCTACTCTTTGATCTCCTCTATTGACTTTGTAAAATATTACCAGCAGAAAAATTGTGTCAAAAATTTCACAGAAAGAAGATAGCAGACATAGGTTAAATGTAGACACAAAGCATAGAGGAGGGTTATATTTTTTGCATCCTGGTATAGTTAAACACACAGATAGGCATCTTTTTAAACGGTTTTGAAAATTAGTTTCTTGATACAGTTTCATAGCCCATGAATTTCTTGTTTATCAGAAAAGCTCCATCTACAACCCTCAGAGGCAACAACACATAGACACCTACTTTTAAAGACAATTAGGGAAAAACACTCAACAGTGTCAGAAAAATTGTGTATCTGGGGTAAATCCTATCTTTTTACAACACGGCAGATTGGTTTGATCACCTGACTGCAACTGCCTCATTCCTATCTGGCCTCTTCCCCTCTTGCCCTCTCATTGCCTTGAACCTCTTAAGGTTTCTTAAGATATCTTAAGATACTTAAGATTTTTCCACTCAAGGAAAAGTCACCAGGTGCACTTCTTTATTGGTCTTCCATATGGATGAGTTGTTTAAACCAGATCTTGCTTGGTAAATTGTGTGGGATTTTCCTCCAACCTGCTTCTTAACAGACATTTTTCCTCTCATCTGCAGCTGTATCTGGTTCTTGTGACAATAACAACAGTTGTTTCCGTAGCAGAACAGCTTTAGGAAAGTATTCTGTACATTTCCAGACATCTTGTAATGCAACTCAGCTGCTAGAAAACAGGGCTGGGCAATATCCTTAAGTCAGCTGAATTTCTTCAATGAGCAACGGCTCTGTGGTACCCTAGTGTTTCCTAGGCTATAGCTTGTGAAATTCTAGTCTGTGGAAAATCTTGTAGTCTGCCTACATGGCGTTTACATGATAGTTTTGGCAGTATTTGTTTTCATTCAATGGGAAGTCTACCTTTGGTCAGGAAGCAGATATTCCTTACTGTGATGATTACAGGAATCCTTACAAAATGTAAACTGTAAGTGTAGGAGGCACTAAATAGTCCTGGCAAGCAATTTCTTACTATGATCACTTCATTGTTTTATTTGAGTGAAAGACTATTGCTCCTCTCCATTGTTTCCTCTAAAGAAGCAGGTTATAACATAATAGCATTACATTGTATTGCACCACTATACAGTATATCGTATCTCAGGTTCCAAGTAAAACAATTATTTCTGTAAGATTATTTCCATAGGTTTCTGTGTTCCAAAATGTGATTCACTGTGTCCTACTCTCATATATATAGACTTGTATCAATGTTGACATTTCTTTTACAAATGAGCGTGAATACACATGTGTAATGTTCAGAATGAGTGAGCTTTTATATCCTCTGCAAAGGAATATTTCACAGGATTTATTGAAGCTTGCTTTATATAAGGGGTTGACGGGCACTAACTAAATCTGTTTAACTTTTCTGTCCCTTGAGGATACTACAAAAAATTAATATATTATCTCAGAGGAAATATTTTTACTCCTGCAGTCTTTAATGTAGATGAACCTTTGAGTTTATCATCTGAAGTGGTAATTACTTGAAACATATTTCAAGTACCCTCAGTATTTTGCTGAATGGAATGTATACATTAAGTGCTTTGGTATTCCTGATGTCATGTGTAGGCATGGGCATCCACAGCCATAGCACAGACTAAGTCATGTCACAACTTAATACTAACCTTGGACAATCAGTTTTAGATCATGGAAGACTAGAAAACTTCTGTTCTGAAACATTCACCTGTTTCCCCACCTCTTACTTAACAGGGAGGACATCTGAGTGCTGTTCATCAGCCAGCATATACTATATTGCCGTAATCATCTTGTAAAATCTCATCTGTACTCATTGCGTCATACTTTGAGAGCCAGATACTCTTAAGACAGACAGACAGACAGACAGACACTTACCTAGTTTGTCTTGGGATGTACTGCTTTTGGTCTGGATTATACATTTTTCCAATGTTTTTCTTGTGGAAATAACACACTGAAAACAGTTTCTCCCTTTCTGCAGGTTCAGGTCTTTACTTATGAACTTTGCATCCATTTTTCTCGCCTCAGCTCAATTAATTACATTCATAATTAAAGCAAGAAAGACTTACACAATTCATTTGCAATGCCATTTCTCACACAGCAGTTCTGGGCATTGCAAATGCATGAAATACAGTGTATATAACATAGCACTTCTTACTTCCATTTGACTTTTTGAAAAAAAAAATGAAATTTCTGGTGGATAGAAAGGGCTACTGCTTATGGACTAGTACCACACTCACCTATCATTATCATTATATGTGAAAGAGACTAGCCCAAGAAATTGAAGTGCAAAACCCTCTTCACAGTATTTTCTAAAAGGTTAGGTTCAAGGCCAGACATGACATATACAGATACCATAAAGATGTAAGGTAACATGTAATTTCAATATCTGCTTTCACTATTTTATTTCTAATGACTTCAATAGTACTACTCCTGGGATAAGTGGATAGTACACATGAAAGATTTTTTTTTCTGGTTTAGAAGTTTTAACTACTGAAATGAGAAGCATAGACTGTCAGGCACTCAGGATCTGTTGCTTGCTCTTGTAGCCAAGGGTAACTTCAAATGCCCTCTTAGGCATGCAGTCTGTTCTACAGGATTGAGGCTCATAGCCTCTCTGCTTTTCCCTGAAAGGGAATGAATACCTCTGGAGTTGTATCCAACCAAATCCACTACTAGATTTCTGCATATTTCTGTTGCTGGCAGGAATTAAAGCTGTAAGACAAAACAAACCTGTAATTGTTTGGGTGTTTACTGTGTCTGTGAGCACAAACACCCAGTTATGATTATGCAGCTCTTTTATTATGTGTTTTGCTTCAAAAGACTATTTGTTGAACAAAAGCTTGATGCTTTCTCTCCCTTTGCTCCCAATACCTTCCTTTAGCATTTTAAATTTGTTTCAAATTTCAGTTCAGTAGAACAGTATTTTCACAGTTATTAAGACAATTCTAATAAAAAATCTTGACTGTGTGCTAATAGAGAAAGTCAGTGTTATGTGGCAAGCCTTAGTAACATGGTGTTTCTCTTTAAGACCCAACTAATGGGATGCTAATTGCACTGCAGTTCCTTGGCATTTATCTTTTAGAATATACATACGTGTTTATTCAAGAGGTATTTTCAGCTTTTTGCCTTAAATATTGTTTAAT
The DNA here is from genome assembly GCA_013389865.1 of Piaya cayana. NCBI lineage: Eukaryota > Metazoa > Chordata > Aves > Cuculiformes > Coccyzidae > Piaya > Piaya cayana. The sequence continues at coordinate 27,625 of WAAB01017231.1, read as the reverse complement.
AAAGAAAAGGTCTGCAAATGCTAGAGAAATTAGCTTTACCACAAAGCAAAATTGAAAATTAATTATTTTGACTATTTGATATTATCCCTTTATTCAAACCTGTGCACACAATTAAATTTGTGCCATCAATGTTTCATTATATCTTTTTTTCTTTAATGATATATTTTAACATTAATTAGTGTGCATTTTGATGATTGTAGGCAAGTTGATTAATATAGAAATATTATTGTATAATTTCCATGTATCTTATTAGTAGTTGAAGGCAAAGATTTCTATGATTTACCCTTCCTTTTTCTGTTAGTCTTTATCTGCTCTTCCCTGTCTCTTTGTTGGAACTCATAAGATCTCATAAGATTCCCGTATCATGCTGTCCAACCAAGGAAGGACATGCTTCTGTCAGACATTCATAACTTAGAGAAATCAAATCATTTCCATTGTAGTTGCCCATAGATTATACTCAATTTTAGGATAAAATCATGTATAGAAAATTTATGTGGAAATACAATACTGTAAATCCAAGATCTGGCATTATGCATGTTTTCTGAAGCCCAAGAACCTTCATGAAGAATGTCCAACCTGCTAGCACTTTCTGTCTATGAGAGGCCATCTTCATAGTCAGGACCATGATAAAAGACAAACCGGGTTGTCTTGGGAGGTTGTGTAGTCTTTATTCACAATTTAGATGGAGGCATAAAGGCTCAGACTACTGAAAAAAAAGGTGCTTTTCCTACTGATTTTCCTACCCAAACCAGAACAGTTATAACTCTTTCCCTCACCAAAAACGTGGTCTTATGAATTTCAGCTTTTAGGAGGCCTCTAGATCTTCCATATAAACATCTTCCCATATAGAGTAAGTAACTGTGTCAAGGCTTGCATTTAAAAAATAACCAAGTAAAAAACAGGCAAAGAAGTATAGACATGGAAAACTGCATCTTATGCTAAATCTTCTGTAGAAAACCCCTCAGGATCTCATGCTTGACTTCTTATTGTGTTTTGTAAAAGAAGAGGACATCGTACCAGCACCAGGTGCTAATATAGCTCCATCAGTGTGAATGGCTGTTAAACCCACTGGAAGACACTGTTTGCAACTGCTGGTTGCAGTTCTGTACAAAGTTGTATCAGCTAGAGCTTATACATTTGCCACGTTTGAGCATTTTCAAGGTTGTAACCCTAGCCCTGCTGAAACTGATGTTAGTGAGACTGGGATCAATGACAGTATACTGGTTAGGCTTAGACAGCAGAGGTAAAAGATGGAGAAAAAGGAAACAAAATAGGAGTTGAGGAAATAAATGTTGGAGATGCAGGGAAATGCATTTCCCCTTTATTGATAGCTCAGTCAAATGCATTTAGTGTAATGATTATTTAGCATAATCTCACCCGTTTAAATGAACTGATTTGGCATTTGTATAGGTGCCATGTTTCTTTTCAAGACCTATCAGTTCTAATTGCCTTTGCATAGTGGACCTGGCACACACACCAGATTTCTATACCTTCTAGGGGGCAAAGTGAGCTACTAACTCCTAATCACTGCCAAAAGCCTGAATCAGCCAAAATCTTTTCATTGTCATCTGTCTTCTCATAGCTTATCTTTATATATTGTTGTGCTTGCTAAAATAAGTAACAATATGTTACATAAGCTTCCACTTTACTTAAACTGTGAAGCATGAAGATAAAGGATTTGATAATCAGTTTCCAAGATCTTTGACTAGAAGGTGATACATTCCCTGTGTTTCCAAAATAGGGTTTTGAGGCTGCCCAAAATTGGCAAATGAACTGAGTATACAGCAAATATGAGACTGTCAGTCTGAATTGTTGGTTCCTATGGACTATGCTGGCTTGACAGGCTGTCTTACCCTCTGCATTCTTGTTATGCTTGCGCTTCTCTCCCTTTCCCCAGCCAAGGATATAAATTAAGGGAAGGAAGGAATGTTTTGTGTGGGAACAATATGTAAAATGAGAAAAGAGCATCACATAAAAATTCCAAAGACTAAGTTGCCACCAGTGTTATATTCTCTTCCCCTTTTTGAGCATTTGGAAAGTATTAGCTAGAAAACATTTATAAAAGATACTTCAATTGTTACTAAGGAAGCAGGAAAAAGACAAAAGGTATTAAATAATAATATATTAGTATCAATGTCTGTTATGCATTCTATAAGACTTCAAGGTGGTTGAGTTAAAAATGGAGGCTTTTAATTCCTTCTCTCAGAACAATAGGAAAAAGTCTTTTATTATTCTGGCAAACCTGGAGGAGATAAAAGCAGAAAATAAAGAAAAAAATCCACTTCCTGGAGTACTAAATATTTTAATTCACATTGTTCCTTTTTGTTTGGGTTTTTTTTTTTCTGTGAATAACATGCATTTTGGAATGCAAAAAAGAGTGAAAGGCAATAGTTCAGATTTCCTCATATGCTCCAGTGAGACACTGAAATAAAGCTTAAGGGTTTTGGGTTTTTTTTACATCCTTCTCAAACAAATCTTTATTAATTCTCTGTTTAAAATAGAACACGTTGTGTGTCCTCATAATAGGCCATATCCTGCTATCAATATTTTAACAGATCCCCCATGGACTGTAATGTAGAGTCTGCTAAAAAATTGATGGCACCATTATGTTCAACTGCAAGTAAATTTATAATTAAATTATTTTTCTTTGTATTCATTCAAATTTCTGTTCATGAGAACAGAAAAGTGCCCTGGTTAAACTAATTAATTGTGAACACGTGTTTTGTTTCTTTTGGTAACATTCGCTTAGCCTGAAAACCCATCAAGAACATTCATGCTTTCCTGCTATGGATTAGCACACAAAAATTCAGCAGCTTAGTACAGATTCATATTTGCCATAATTATAGGAAGAAATTGCTGTAACAAAGTATAATAGATGTGCAAGTAGACCCTAGTTTAACATAGCTATGTAATAGGGAGGAAGGAAGGCTAGAAATTGCAGAACTATAAACCCATGATAAAAAAATGAAGTATAAAATTTATGAAAAACATCTTGATTTGGCTTTCTGACTTTCATCAGGGTTTACAGAGCTGGGCAGAACAGTCCATTAAATTTTGCTGAATTATTGTTTGATCCCCACACAAGAGCTATCTGCTTTAAAAAACATCCTCCACGCAATTTAAAATTAAGCACACAGATTTATTATGAAAGAATACATCAAGCAGTTTATTTAGTGGGGAAGACTTTCCAGTGCAAGAGAAACTTTAGGGTAAGTTTCTGGATTGTTTTGCATTGGAATAAATCTTTTAGCAATTGTTTCCTCTTCCCTTTCCTTCCTACCCCCTCTCCCCCCCNCCCCCCCCCCCCCCCCCCGAAAACAAAGCCTACAGGAGGTGGAAGCAAGTTCAGGTAGCCTGGAAGGAATACAGAAAAATGATCCAAGCAGTCAGGGAACAGGTTACAAAAGCTAAGACCCTGACAGAACTAAATCTCACCAATGGCATTAAGGGCTACAAGAAAAGCTTATACAGTTATGTTGTTGCTAAAAGGAAGACTAGGAAGAATGTGGGCCCCCTCCAGAAGGAAACGGGAGACCTGGTTACCCTGAATATGGGGAAGGATGATATAGTCAATGACTTTTTTGCCTCAGCCTTCGCCAGCAAGAGCTCAAGGTACATAGGTCCATGGCCAGAAGGCAAAGACAGGGACTAGGAATTTGAGGAACTGCCTGCTGTAGGAGACTATTGGGTGTGAGTCCATCTAAGTAACATGAAGGTACATAAGTCCATGGTACCTGATGAAAAGCATCAGCAGATCCAGAAGGAAGTGTTGGTTGAAGCTGCTAAGCCATTACCAATCATGCCAGTCTGGTGAGTTCCCACTGACTGGAAAAGGGGAAACATAACCCCATTTTTAGAAAAGAAATAAAGGAAGACCCAGAGAACTATGGACAAGTCAGTCTCAGCTCTGTGCTCAGCAAGATTGTGGAACAGATCCTCCTGGAAACTCAGATGAGGTACGTGGAAAATAAGAAGGTGTTGGTGACAGCCAGCATAGCTTCACTAAGAGCAAATTGTGCCTGATGAATTTGGTCACCTTCTATGATGGGGTACAATGTTAGTGGATAAGGGAAGAGTAACTGACAGCATCTACCTGGACTTGTGCAAAGCATTCAACACTGTCCTGCATGACATTCTTGTCTCTAAATTGGAAAGAAATGGACTTGATGGGTGGATCACATGGTGGATAAGGAGTTGGCTGGATGGTCAGACTCAAAGAGTAGTAGTCAACAGCTCAATGTCCAAGTGGATATCAGTGACAAATGACTTTTTACAGGGCTCAGTACTGGGACCAGTGTTGTTTGATGACTTTATTGTAGACATGGACAGTGGGATCAAGGGCACCCTCAGCAAGTTTGTTGATGACACTAAGCAGTTTGACACAGTTGACACACTGTAGGGAAGGAATGCCATCCAGAGGGACCTGGACAGGCTTGAGAAGTGAGCCTGTGTGAAACTCATGAAGTTCAACAAGGTCAAGCGCAAGGCCCTGCACCTGGATCAGACCAATCCCAACATAGTTACATACTGGATGGAGCAGCCCTGAAGAGAAGGACTTGGGGGTGCTGGTGGATGAAAACCTTACCATGAGTCAGCAATGTGCACTTGCAGCCTAGAAAGCCAGTTGTATCCTGGGCTGCATCAAAAGAACTGTGTCCAGCAGGCTGAAGATGGTGATTCTCCTCCTCTACTCTCCTCTTTTGAGACCTGAACCGGAGTATTGTGTTCAGTTCTGGAATTGTCAGCACAGGAAGGAAATGGGTCTGTTGGAGCAAGTCCAGAGGGGAGCTAGGAATATGATCAGAGAACTGGAACACCTCTCCTATGAGTACAGATGGAGAAAGTCGATGTTTAGCCTACAGAAGAGAAGTTTCCGTTGAGACCTTATAGATGGAGAGGGGCTCTTTATTGAGAGTGTAGTTGTAGGATGATATTTTAATTTGAAAGAGGATAGATTTATATCTTATTAGATAAATTTTTTACTGTGAAGATGGTGAGGCACCAGCACAGGTTGCCCAGAGTAGTCTTGGATGCCTGGAGGTGTTCAAGGCCAGGTTGGATGAGGCTCTGAGCAACCTGATCTAGTAGAAGGTGTCCCAGTCCATGGCAGGAGGGTTGGAACTAGATGATCTTTAAAGTCCTTTCTAACCCAAATCATTCTGTGATTTCATTCATATGATTCTGTTGTTCTATGATTTATTGATGACCTTGTATGCTTATTTCTGATAATTACCTTCCACTCACAGTTGGAATTTGTGTACAACTAGCTGGACTTCAGCCTGTTCTATCATTCTCTTCTGTTCACTCTGTTTATCTTGGTAGCTTCTTCAATTTTACTTTCTCTTTGGGGTGATGCAGTTTCTTTTACCATGTTTGATACTTGGAAATATCTTAATGTGTTAATTTTCAGAAACCATCAGGAAGATAATGTATGATTGGGTTACTGTCACTACATAAGGTGATCAAAAGCTTTGTGAATATAATATTTGGAAATTTTTTTTCACGATATCTGCTAAATATAATTAAAGTTTCTAGAAATACATATGTAAGTCTGTTTCCAAACTTTTTTTCAAGTGTTCAGAAAGTGTATATTATAGTAGTAAGTGCATGTACATATGTATAGGCTTTATAGATACATTTTTTTAAAGTATCTAATTTTGAGTCGCCAGATTATTATGTATCTTTCAGACAGTTTTTATTCAGCCCATAATAGAAAGCAGGAAAGCCAACTTAGAGAAACTGAAGAATAGAAAAAACATGTTGCTTCACCTTTTGGCAGTCTTATAGCTAATCTGGGAAACATTAGGCTACCCTTTCTGAAATGCAGAGTACTTCTCACACAAACATTATAGCTCGTGTGGGGTTCTGNCTCCACAACCTCCTTTCAGGTAGTTATAGAGAGTAATGAGGTCTCCTCTCAGCCTCCTCTTCTCCAGGCTAAAGAACCCCAGCTCTCTCAGCCATTCTTCATAAGGCCTGTTTTCCAGCCCCTTCACCAGCTTTGTTGCTCTTCTCTGGACTCACTCCAGAGCCTCAACATCCTTCTTGTGCTGAGGGGCCCAGAACTGAACACAGTATTCAAGGAGTTGTCCCACCAGTGCTGAGTACAGAGGGAGAATAAACCCCTTGGGCCTGCTGGTCACACCGTTTCTGATTTTAAACAGAAAATCTCTTCTTTCTGGCAAAGTTTCTGACAGCAATGGAAAGTGACAGGTAATGAATGATAATTGTTGCCATGAAAATGGAAAACTACTCCATTGTAGCTTCCCATCTTCACCATATTAAAGCTTAACTTTTATATACTTTCTTGGATGCAGTAGGAGGACGCATACAGAATGCCTTTTTATGCTGCAGTGCACTCAAATCATTATTCGGTAAATATCACTGGAAGGATATACTGTAGTGACAACATGCAGTTTCAATGTTGATCATCTATAGTGTGACTCAGTTTGTGCACACAATTCATTTGGCAATTGTTTTGCAGTTGCACTTGCTCCCAGAATCAGACCTTACCTTTGTATGACAGCCAACATTAGTTTATGAGAGAACAGGTGCCAACCAAAACTCTCTCATCTTTACTTCCCAGCAGTAAATCAAAATAAACAAGCAAGTCTAGGAACAATTTCCCTTGCTTTTTACAATGCTACTGGACCAATGTAGCCAATGCCAGTTGCTTAATGAATTCTTTGGTCAGAGAAAACAAAGGGTTTAAACAGTTTTCTTATTTATATATAGAAGTAAATTTAGAAATCTGTGTATGTATGTGTTTATGCATAGAAAATCACCTAACCTGTTTATCCTAGGATATAAATGAATCTTGCTTCAGCAAGTTAGAGAATACAATATCCCGTAGTAGAGGCAGGCTCCTGCTCTTCACAACTGCACAAACAAGATGTCAGTTGCTCAAAAAGGGCAGAATAAAGAAAAGATAATCTTTGTTCTACATACTAGTGCATGACAAGTGCTGCAGTGTGGGTGGTGTACACTTGCCATGTATTTTTGGGCCACCAGTATGATACATACATCTCAGAAAGTTACAAAAATAATTGCACCAAAGTCTTTTTCTGGAGCTTCTATCTTTACATAGCTTTTCAGTCTGATGGTTGGTGTAAACTTGCAATATGAGAAAATACCCTGAAAAATCTTAAAACAGCTATATACAAAACTATATTTGTACAACACAGTGCAAGTGGACATGCCTAATTTGGTTTGCTTATAGTTACTTTCAGCAGATCTGCTTAGAAGTGGCTGTATGCTGATAGGTCTTAACTGATAGAAGACAGGCAGTAATAATCAGAATATGCAGGATTTTTTATGACTGTCAGAGGCTTGAACTTAACACTGCCCCTTTTGTACTTACAGCTTAAACATGATCTTACTTGGTGTTTATGCTGCAACATAATATTAAGTAAAGATATCAAAATCTTAATTACAATTCTCAAGGCAGATGCACCAGTGTCTTATTGTTGAGATGCAGATTTTGTACATGTGCATTTACACTAAAATGTAAAATAGCGGGGGGATGCTATTTAATACTATTTCAGAATATAATAAATTTCAGATAAGGTATTAAATTTCATAACTTTAATAAAGGCACTACATTTCTGTAATAAAGCTGATCCTACTAGCTGCATGATAATAGGCCTTACTTCATTATCATTTAAATGCTCTGCAATTATAGATAAAGCTGAATTCCAAACACCTTCCTTAGCTGATTACAATACCAAATCAACAATAAGCATGGCTTCAAAGGGGTAAAATTAAACCTCTATCACCTACCAAACCCCCATGACAACTCTAGCAAAGCTCTAAGAAAAGGATTATAAAATAATTTAGTGAGATAAATTAGAAATAAAGCATCCAGTTTTCAGATGTTTACAGTCTCGTCTGTGGTGAATGTCCTGAGATTAATTTTTGTCAGTTTGAAAAAAAATTGCATGCTCCACACAGAGGTAAAGTAGAAAAAATTCTAATAACCTGTCTTGTACTAGTTTTAAGAGAGCTAACAGTAGCGATATCTAACACATAATATTAACTTATCAATAGCAGTGAGTACTTATCTGTTTAATGCACTTCTCCATAAAATACTGCAGATTTTCTTAGAAAGGTTTCAGTTGGAAAAGACCTTTAAGATCATCAAACCCAACCATGGAACAGGACATTTTTTTTGTTTTGTGAGAATCTGGTGCAGATTTTATACATTAATTGTGTCTTAAATATGGATCAGCCTAATCAAACTCTAAGGTTAGCATTCAATCAACACAACAGAGTGTGGTAGGAGAAGGAAGCTCTTCAGGTTCCAGTCACAGTGAATACAGGTGGCTCAGCTGAAGACTATGTCTATATTGCACATTGCAGTACAATGTAGAATTGCCAGAGTTATGTATAAGTGGAACAGCTTGAATATGAGAAGTAATAAAACCAAATTAACAAAGATTTCTGCTTAGATTAATACATACAGCTTGTAATCATTCAATTTGTTTGCCAAAATGTTGCTAATTACTTCTAGTATCCAGTCTAGTGCTAGCATGACCCTGCAAAACAACAGGGATATCCTAGAGCAAGTTTTGTAGACATAGCTGATATATATTGTCTTGCATCCATGTTACTTGTTATGTAAGAGTCAATTTACCCCTACACTGGTTATCTCAAGAATTCTGTTGCTTTTCATGGGCTGAGATTGAGGATGTTGCAGAGAAGTTGCCAAGGCAATATCTCATGGGCACCACTAACCTTTGTTCACAAAAAAAAGTGTGGGAAGCATGCTTGGTAAGTTAAAAAATGTCACTAAACTGGGGGAGCAATTTTTTATCCTGGAATGTATCTGTCTACTTTTTTGCTCCCAAAGTCATTGACAAAATGGAGTAAGTCCAGTGGAAAACCAGCAGAATGTTTGGCAGGTGAAGCAGATAATACATGAGGAGAAGCTGAAAGACCTAGATCTGGTCAGTCTGGAAAAGAGTAGGCTCATGAGGATCTCATTGGTGTCTTTACCATTTCATGGATGTCTATAGGGAAGATGGAGCCAGAATCTTCAGTGTGTACAGCAAAATGAGGCAAGAAAATGGATATAAAACACATCAAGGGAAATTCTGACTACTGAAAGGAAAAAAATCTTCACAGTGATGGTAGCCACATATTGCAGTAGGTAGTCCAGAGATGTAGCAAAGTCTCCAGCCTCAGAGTTATGGAAAACTCAAATGAACACGGGCTTGAGCAATGATCTAACTGAAGTTAACCCTGCTACAGAACAGGGGGTTGGACCAGAGGTCTCTTCAAATTGAAATTATTCTGTGTTTCTGATTTGTAACGGACCATGGAATTTTCTGTGGCCCTGAGACATACATAACCATATGCATGCATCTAAACTCCAAGATCCTCGGAAGATGATCAAATGTACACTGATCTCTCGGAACAGTCCCTGGCCCACTCTGTCAACTGAACTGTTTGGGAAAGGACTAGCAGGGGCAGGTCCAAGTCAAACCAGTGACTTGGTAACTTCTGTAAACTACGCAAGTTGATCAGACATTGGTCCACTGTGTGGTCTGACTGCCCAATTTTATTAGTATAACAGCTCATGTAGAATCATGTTAATGAGGATAAATAACATAGTGTATAATAAGATGTGATCATCTAAGTGAGTTCATCCCATCTGTATATGTTTTATATTTAAAACATTCAAACAGTTGCTGCAGTGTCTCAGACAGACTTTCTGCTATAGAATGTAAAGATGAATTAATAAAGTGCCCTGTAAATATAATTAACTCCTATCTAGCTGAAAATAGCTATACAGGTCATAGACATTTAAAATTCTACTATTTATTTTAAAGTATTGTTATATGTGATTCTGTGATTTTCCTAAGGCTGACTTGATTTGAAAAAGTATTGTCTAAACAGAAAGTGTGGTGATTCATTTTGGCTGAAATACAAAGGCCTTTGGTACAAAGTATTTATCCACCAACTGGTTTGAAAGGCTTCTCTCTGTTTTTAAGTTGTCTTATAGCCAAATTCTGCTTTCATATAGAAGCATGTGGCTTCCCTGCAGTCAGCAGATCTGAAGTCATTAGAAGCTGTATGTGTTCTTGTAATTGTACAATTTGGCCCAAACATTTTAGTACTGCTGTCTAGTCTTTTTCAACAAATTATTAAATAACATCAATGCAAACTTTTATTCTAAATGCTTTTTGATATATTCTGTGCAGTTGACTGATACTGAGCATGTAAGAGTAATGAGTGGTTGACCTTGCAACGTGATTAGTAATCATTGTAGTTTTAGATGAAAGGCCCTTTGGGCTCAGTGTTGTAAGGAACGTAGCATCATGATTTCAGTCTGCCAGTTTGGTCAACATACATTTGATATTAAACATCTGAGTCAACTCTCAGAAATAACAAGGTTGCACTTGTATTCAGAGATAAACACACACTGAAATGTTTCTCTGTGTACAACACACATCTTCCCACAAGACTGGTTTTCTATCTTATGTGCTTATGTATAACCATCAGCGTCACTGCTATCTAGTAAACTACAGCATCACTCTTACAAGAATGGCTGACAGCAGCTCAGTAAATATGGATTATAGAACCTGTCAAGAATTTGTATTACTGTTTGCTAAGTAAATTAAAAAGGTCATAACCACAATTGATACTGATGTATAGGCACAATTAATTGTCTGCATTATAGATTCTCACAGAAGCGATTGAGTCAGAGGGCATTTCTTGTAGGTTAATAGCTAGCTGATAGTCCAAGCCCATTTACAGTTATAATGAGAAAGGTAAGTAAGTTTGGTTTTAATAGTGCTGCAGCTACAGTGTTAGAAGTAAGTGATATCCAGAAACTGTGTGACCAAATTCTCTCTCACAGTTGAAGACTGCTGTTCAGTGACAACTCAGTGAAATCCTTCATTCCTGGGATGGGTGTACAAATCATATTTTTTTTGAGCTTGTCCAGAGGTGCAAGTTGTCTTTCCCCTATTTTATCTTTGTATTTTTCAATATGTATCACATTGCATCAGATCCAAAAGGACTAGTTAGGCTAAAGTAAAATTAGGTCCTTCACTCTGTCTTATTACGTTCTACTCTTACTGCAGGCTTTAAACATGAACCACATCATTACTTTTCAACAGAGTAGTTTATTTTATAAACCAACCACAGCTTCACACACAATGGCATTCAAATACCCATACAAAGCTTACTTTTCTGTGAGGTGTTCCCAATTCAAAGTGAGAAGATTTAGAACATTTTACTGGTTTGTTTTGAAATCCATGTAGCTGATAATAAATAGATTTTGTGAGCAGCTGTGTTACAGTTTGCCTCTCTGTTCTCTTCTGCAGAAGCTGGCTGGGTGTCCTACAGTAAAGGTTAGGTTGTTGTGCTTGTGCTTACTCCTCCTTTAATGCATGACTAGCAAATTGGCCAAGGTGTGATTCCTGAGGGCATATTTTAAACCATTTTCATATTTGAAAAGCATAATGATGAATTAGCATGTTAGCTACTGAAGAGATTGCTAACTGAAAATGAGCAAGTTACAGACCTTTAGTGCTAACTCTGCCATCCATTAAGAAAATGTTTGGTCTCTTTTTCTCTCTCTCTTCTCTCTGTCATTTCAGAGTACGCTGTGGGAAAGAGAACTTCCAATTGAAATTCAAGCCAAGCAAAACAGAGGAGAAAAATGTTGTTTTCTGTGAACTGAAAAACTGGGTTACAAGTTTGCGTAGATGGAGAGAGCTCCAAAGGGTCAAATTTTGAAATCCTTCATACTGTTTGACAAATACGTAAAAATACCAGTGAACTTAAGACTTCAGGGTTCTTTTTGTTTTGTTTTTTTCTTTTTACTTCAGCAGTTCTTTTACACTTTAGAGTATTCACCACTGATTACAATAAGGAACTTGTCAATAAAATGATTTTTAAATAAAAAAACCCAACATCTAAAGTCACCTGGTTAAGAAATCTGTGTACTTACTCATTTCCATCTAATAGATATATATTTTGAACATTTTCATACCACCAAGGGCATTCCTGTGCCTACAGCTGCTATTAGTGGATGCTGATGACAGAGCTTGAGAACAGTTATGAAGCATCACCCAGTTTAGCTGGAGTGCACATAACATGCTTAATATTTCTGTAGGAAATCTGCTGTGGATTGCTAAAATCTATGAGAGAAATGCAATAGCATGTTAATGGTAACATGACATATTGAATTATGTACACTTAGAACATTTTTTTCTGTGATTTGCAGCCTTTAATTATGTTGACTAATGCATAACAGGCTTCAGGGATAGAAATGTGAAATAAAATTTTGGAGGATATCGTAATATCGCTAATGGACAGCATAAAGTAACAGGACTTCTATGATTAATGTAATTTGCTTATATACTAAATGTAAGCAAGAAAATACGACTGGACAAGAAATTCAGAACCTGTTAGTTTCCACGTAGTCTTGCAAGGGAAGTAACTGGGGTTTATTCTTAACTTTTCTATCAACATATGACTTGTGTCAGAAGAGCCCTGTCCAAGCTATAAATCGATCTTTATTTACATTGACAGCCGTGGCTGACCTTAAGATGTTCCTCAGATCCATACTTGGTGATCATTAACGTTGTAATGAATCTTCCCTAGTGCTCCTGGAAAAACAGATTAATTTCTAGTGTCAGGTCAACAATGTCTTTGCCAAGTTTTCAGAATTTATGTTTAAGCATTTACTTGAGCACAGGAAGCTTTAAACTCTTAATATAATAGTTCAAGCCTCTTGACTTGCAACACTGTTCCCTACCCCTTCTCTCCTTATTGTAAGTAGACACAACTCAGATTGCAAAGGTGCCCACAGATTTTGTATTTTGGAGGGCAGTGTCCTTATTTTTCTCCTCTAGACTGACATTCCTGGCTGAACTACATCTGTCTGCAATAAATCTAAGGCAGATTACTTTCTGCCTGAGCACCAGAGTATACAGGAGAGTCAGCACAGCTAACTGTGAACCGTGGAAAGACATGATGCTTTGAATTTAGTTCACCTCGGCTGCTCATGGGGTTGAAGCTGAATTGATATTAACCTAACCATCTTAGAACAAAATGTGGCTGTGGCAGTAACTAACTCAGTGCACGCTAACATCACCTGACAAGTTTAGCAAATACCTGGGATCTGTGAATACAGATGAAATTCTGTGTTGCCATGACTACATGCCCTGCTGTCTTCTTAAACCAGTGTCATTATTTTGGTTCTTTGTTAGTGTCTGAACAATCATGAAAATAATAACAAAAAGTAAAATTCATTTAATGTACTGTTTGAATTCTGAATTATGAGAAGTTACAGAAGTATAATTTGTCTTAAAATGTAAAATCCCCACACAAGGCACTAAAATGCTAGAGCTGATTTCCAGTATTGATTAAATTGTATAAATGGTTTATTCAAGATTTGCTAACATTATGCCTTGAGTACAAGTGGCTTTTTCACTTGCAGCTATTCAAACATGGCAAGATTATATATAATAGGAGTAGCATTTAGCCAATGTAAAAATAGTAATAATCTGATAAAGTGCTACGTAAACTTTATTAGTCCTTTTGACAGACCAAGTGAGACTTTACAGAGGCTTTCTTAAGATACTGTTTAGTACAGCATTTTAAAGAAAGAGTTTACTGAGCTTATTTAGTAATATGTAGCTGGAGAGTGACATAAGGCCTTGCTGATTATGTAAGACGAGAAAATATAACAATATGCAACTGATTACAAAAACGCAGTAGAGGAACTGCCTTTTAGGTTGTTTCTGAAGTGTCAGGCTTAAACAGTTCTTACAGATTGGAAAGAAACTGTGGGAAAGCAAAATCTCATTACTGCCACTGACAGCCTTCATCTTGGTCTGTATATTTTGTAGCTAATTGATTATTATATCCCAAAACTTGAGGACTACTTTAGAGATCAAGAATCTATGACCAGGACACAGAGACAAGTGGCCCAACACTGACAAGCACGATAGTGTTTTGCCCTCCTGGAAATGCTGTGAAGGTGAAACACTTCTACTGCAACAGTACAATGCAACATAAAGATTACATTATTACCTGGTTTTATATATTTTTAATATTAACAATATCTAGAGAAATTTAATTGTCATCAGAAGAAAAATTAGGAAATTTTCAAGGTAAAAAAGCTCAAAGCTTTGTCTGGAGCTGATCTGCAACATACCTCATTTGCTACTTTTGTGACTGTACATCCCTCAACTATATTAACAACTCTTAAATTGTATAAACATCTGGGAAACTGTGTTTTAAGAGACGATCAGTATAAGAGTTGAGGATAAAAAAAATACCAGCCACATAATTGACTTGCTGAACTATTCAGGCAAATCCAGAGATATCATATCACCAGAGAAGCTCAAGCCTGGTGGTCGTACTGGAGGATATCAGATGTTTATATAACTCATCTCAATCTTTATGGAAAATCCAGCAGATTTTTTTCTGAATTTTCTCCTGATTCTTGCTTGAACTTGGATTTGTTTCCAGCCAAGCTCCTGTTTCATTGAACCATAGAACCACAGTGTCACAGAATCATAGAATAGTTTGCGTTGGAAGGGATCTTAAAGATCATCCAGTTCCAAATCCCCTGCCATGGGCAGGGTCACCTTCCACTAGACCAGGCTACCCAAGGCCCCATCCATCCTGGCCTTGAACACCTCCAGGGATGGGACATCCACAGCTTCCCTGGGCAACCTGTGCCTGTGTCTCACCGCCCTCATTGTGAAGAACTTCTTCCTACTGTCTAATCTATATCTTCTGCCTTCCAATTTAAAGCCATTCCCCCTGGTCCTGTCACTATATGTCCTTATACGAAGTCCCTCCCCAGCTTTCCTGTGGGCCCCCTTCAGGTTCTGGAAGGTCACCACAAGGTCTCCTCAGAGCTTTCTCTTCTCCAGGCTGAACAACCCCAACTCTCTCAGCCTGTCCTTATATGAGGCATGCTCCAGCCCTCTTCTGATCATCTTCATAACTCCATTTCCTAGGGCTGCTTTTTCAGTGGAAATCAACTTAGATCAATCAAAACTAACTAATAACCAGTAACCAGTAGTTCCACAAGTCTGCTGGTATATGAAATAAGTGGTGAAAAAACTTTTTTTTGCCAAAATAGGAATAGGTGAATAATACTGTAAATAGAAAGTGGGTTCTTCTTTCAGCTAAATTTGGCTCAGGAATGAAAGTCAATTTATTTATCTTACTTAAACCCTTAAAAGTTTCATGTGACATCTATTTAGCCTCAATCAAAACTTGACTACAGTGTGCTGTTGACCTGTTACAAGCATTTGCTAGTCAGATGAATGAGTCTAACAATTCTATATTACATTAAAGCAGTAATGTAAATGAAAGAGTTTACCAAGACTCAGATTTAACTGGCTACCATCCATGCAGATCTCTGTGTCTAACATTTGCTACTGTTTGATGCTAGGACTGCATGGTGACTTTTAACCATATCTGTAAGTTCACATAAGTTTGTATTAGGAGGTGCACATATCAAATGAATTATTAATAGAGCAGGAAAAAAAAACTATTTTGTTTCATATGGAGTGAAATTATTGCTATATATAAATCAACAAAGTTTAATCCTATGGTTCATTAGGCCATATAAGGAAAAAAATTATGTTTGAAGGATGTTGCCTCATTAATAGAATTCAACAGATAAAAGCAACTATTCTTTTTCTAAAACAATACAGAGTACCCATGATTGATACTTACATTTTCTCTGATCATACAAGGAACTTGAAAGGTCAGGATAATATGCAGAAAAGAAAATACCATTAGCAATTAAGAAGAAAAAGAAAAGAAAGGGTAGATTCAGATTAGATAATAGGATGAAAGTTTTTACTCTAAGAGTGGTGAGGCACTGGAACAGGTTAACCAGAGAAGTCGTAGATGTCCTATCCTTGGAGGTGTTCAAGGCTAGTCTGATGGAGCCTTGGGCAGCCTGATCTAGTGGAAGATACCCCTGCCTGTGACAGAAACTAGATGATCTTTAAAGTCCCTTCCATCTCAAACCATTCTGTGACTTTATGATTTTTATGACATAATTACGTGTTAAGACAAATTCATTTCCTCTACTGATTTAATCTAAGTCTAACCTAAATCTTGTATTTCTTACACTATCCATAGCATAAAGCATTTCCATACAACCAGTTTCAGAAAAATAATTGACTTGGGTCTTCAGGTTTTGCTCTGACTTTGAAAGAGTTGTGCAGTGAATATGTCATTGTAAAACTTGTCTCAAGAAAGTTGCAAGTGTCATTTACGGAATTTAAAATAACTATTGTTGAATCAAAGAAGAGCTTTGATGGCAGCTATTATGACAAGTTATTTAAGTGAAAAGATTACTGGTGAGAACTGAGGAAAGGTTCTCACGATAATTAGATGTAATAATAGAAGTAGTTGGCAGAGCAACATAGCATGTTCGTTTCTCTACAGTTATTTTTGGATTTAACTGCACCCCAACTCAGCAGATAATAGTCAGATCCAAAAGCAAACAGTATGCCTCTTCAGAGGTAAGTATATAAAAATGGCTGGTTTACATCCACAGTTTGTAAGACTGCTCCATTCCTGGAGCATTGTTTAAACTACAATGCAAGTCACTAGGTCAAAGATGGAACTAAATCTGGACCCCTACTGATGGTTGTCATCTGTTCCCTGTAACAGCTTCCTGTGAACAAGGATAAAATATAAGAGTAACTTTATGCTTCCAGTTTTTAATCAAATAGATCTGGGAATACAAATCCCATGAGTATTTGCTAGTTAAAATATAATATTTTCAGTCTAGCAAAAGTATTAGTCAGAGACAGAAAATTTCCTTTTAATGTATAAATAAATGGTATTGACTGGAACTCCACTTGAAAAACTCAACTCTTGTATGACTCCACGAAATAGCAAAGGATGCATAGACACAGACATACAACGACTAAGTAATAGATCCCAGTGTGAAGGGAGAGTGGCAGATAATAAATTGGAATTGCTAAGAACATAAAATATTACCAGCCTTTGTGAAACCAATTAAGAAGATTTAAACACACTAGCATTCATTTTCCTTTGATTAAAGCAAGGTATATGATTTTGTTTACAGGAAAGGAAACTGAGGTTAGATCTGCAAAGAAACTTAGTGAAATACATTTGGTAGTTTTGGGGAGAAAGGGTTCACCAGTGACTGTTTGGTAAAGGGTGGAACATTAATTTGTCCTCCTTCCGTGTAGGATTGCTGGGCTCTGCCAGAATGACAGATAATGTCTTCATCAATGACCTGGATGAAGGCATTGAGTGCACCCTTAGTAAGTTTGCAGATGACACTAAGCTGGCTGGAAGTGTCGATCTGCTGGAGGGTAGGAAGGCCCTGCAAAGGGATCTGGACAGACTGGACCGCTGGGCAGAGTCCAATGGGATGAGGTTTAACACAGCCAAATGCTGGGTCCTGCACCTGGAGCACAACAACCCTATGCAGAGTTACA
>WAAB01017230.1:112210-214467 GCA_013389865.1 Piaya cayana | reverse complement strand
AGACCTCCCTGTGGAGTGCGTCATGTCTGAAATGGGTCCCTCCATCCCTTTGAGGAGGGAGTCCCCTACAACAATCACCCTCCTCTTCTTAGTGGAGGATGTTGTAATTTTCTTCCGAGGACGGTGTGGCCTAGGAAAAGATCATCCCTTATCTTGGCTCTCTGCACTTGCAAACAAACCCTTTGCACTACCTTCCTCCATACAGGTAGCATCTCACACTCACTGCTCCCATCCTGTCCAGAGAGATCACAAACCCTGCTGGGGAGACCCTCACATCCTCCCCACTGGTCTCAGGGCTGCCATATGCCCAAAAGCACAGACACTCACTCCTGCTTCCTTGACCATTCCTAGTCCTTCACCACTACTTATTCCTCTAAACAGCTCTGGATAAGCTGAAGAGAACATCAGACCGAGTGGTTTAACCTGGCAGGCAGCTGAGGAGAATCATTACTACATGGCTGCAGGTTTGTCCTAACAGGTGACACATGCCCACATGTTGCTCTGCAGGCTTGACCCCTGCATTTTCTCTCCCATGGCCAACAGCAGGTGCCCACTTACGGTCTGGGGTATATTCCCAGCCACAGCTTCCAAATCCAAACAAATTTACACATCTGCAACAAGAAATTCTCCAAACAATATCCTCTCTCGTTTCCTTTCCTTGATGGGAAACATTTCCCATGGGGACCAAGATTATCACTCATTTCTCTGATATCAAACTCTTGACCTGTCTGGTGTACTCCCAGCCTGCTTCTGCTGAAATGCTGCAAATGCTGTAATTTTAACGTGGCTTTGAATATAAAAAGTCAAAGACAATTTGGCTAAACCTGAATCAGAAGAAAAGATTAGGAAGGCAGATGAATAATAATGCATCAATTTAGCAAAGTTCTTGCTGTGAATATAAAAAAGTATGTCAGTAATTTGCATTGATTGGTTAGAGAAAATTCAGAGTGCTCCATTATCTTTGCACTGCACATTTTTTTTTGTTATGCTTGTACCAATGCATATTTTACAAAGATTAATATGCTCCCATCAAATCCATGTAGTGTTCTGAAATCCATGGGGACATCCTGCAACAAGCTTTTTTCACCATGCTGCTTGCAAACAGATTAGTAACCAGTGAAGTATTCAGTAAAATGAACTGGATGTTTTATTGATGCAGAGAGATCAGTGGGAATTCAAGATATGAAGTTGCAAGATGACATCAGGTTGATCGAAGGATCTTTTCCCCTGAATCTAGCAACAGCAAGTAGCTATCAACAAAGTAGAAAGCGATCATTAAAAATATCATAATTTAAATAGTTAGTAAGTGTCTTTAGCAAACTTGTTATCCTTTCCACTTTTTCACTGACTTCACAGGAAATCATGATCCAGGGTTCTGTCTTACATAAAAAGGAGGGAAAAGAAACAAATGAGGTTTTGTTTTATCAACTGGGAAAAGAACTATTGTTAGTAGATTATATAAAATTCAATAATTTATTCCCCATTTATACCTCCTTTTGGTTGAAAGAAAACCCTTCATAACTTACTGAATTTTGCAGCCATATTAGACCTTATATCACCCCATACCATCCTAATGAACTACTAGAAAAACAAATTAACACAGCATCAAAACCAGATATTGAGAGCCTGATACATAGTTTCTGTTGATACCAGTTGCACTTGAATCTGATTCTGAACTACCACTGAAAATCTTGCCTGTGACTGAATTGTGTTATCAGACTCAGCGTTAATAAAGTCTAGACATAAAAATCTTTTAAGACACTTGAAGAAAAGCAGCCAACAGCTTCACAATATTCATTCTAATAAAGATTTGTTAAATGCAAAGGAGTTGGGGTAGACTTCCATGGAAAAGATAGTTTTGCTTTAAGCAAAGCCTGCATCAGAGACTTCAATACACACCACAAAAAACTACCAGCAGTGTAACACATTTGGGTGGTTTTTGGGGAGTGACAGCAAAGTACACTGACTGGCAATCAAAAGTACTTCAACAGCCTTCATGACGGCATTTCACACAGTATCTGTGTCCTTTATCAGCAGTCTGTACAGCTTTATAGTGACATGCATTACAATGAACCATCTATTTTCAAAACAATCACACTAAAAAGATTCACAGCACATTTACAAGATCTAGTACTATTTTTTTGCAAGAACGCACAATTGATCACTATTAAAACACAAGCTTAGATCAGTCATTTGCCCTGCTACTAGGTAGGGTTGTCAACTTTTTTTGTCATCAAGACATGTAGGTGAGCAAAAGACAAACATAACAATGGATTTATGCAGTGCAATGTAATTTTGCTTTGCTTAAACCAAATATCTGTATAGCCTAACAAATATCATGTCCTCCCAAATTCTACTTCAAAATCCAAGAGCATATCCACCAAGGCAATTACTTACCATCAAAACCAGCTGTAAATTGAATGCCAGAAAACAGAAAGCACAGCAAGATGGTTTCACAACAGCCTTGAAGCTTTGATGAGTTCTTCAGGGCATCAAAGCACATAAATACAAAATTCAGGAAAACTGCAAAAAATCCATGATTGTCTTCAACCAAGACCCCTGACTGCAAATACATCTCTACTCCAGGAGAGCTATGAACAAGCTCTGGCCACACCTGAAGCAAATTCACTTTAATGGACATCTCAGTCACCACAAGCCAGGTCAGCACAGCATGGCATCTGATCTGGGGGAAACCAGCGTCCCTTATGCTTCAGCTCCCTTTTTGCTTCCATTTTGCTGTACAACTATGAAGATGAAGAAAGTAGCAACTGAAAGATAACAATCCTATCTAGTAGTTTTTATACCCATTGTTACTCTTAACATAGATTAAAAATTGAGAAGTACAACCAAGTTGTTCACTTTTAATGGACAGACATTGAATATTACATAAATAATAGTTGCATAGCTTAAAGCAGTACCATTTTTTTTAACTTGGACTCTGAAAGATGCTGTCATCCATTCTGCAGAGCCAGGCATTCAAATTCCCAAAGATTTAGTTAAACAACCAGCAATACAAAAAATCAAGGGAAAATGGTTGATCTCCTGGGAAACGACACGGGCTTATGGACATATTGGATCCATCATGTAGTATGGTCATTGTAGAAAGTCAGACAGCAGTTAAGGATCCATCCAAGCTGCATGTTGCACATTCTCCAGAGCCACACTACACCAAGACCTCAAGTCCTCAAACATCTCCAAAAGGACAGTGAGGTAATTCCTGTGAGCCCTCACCACTGGGCAACTCATACATCCTTGTATGTCTGGGACCCAAAATCAGTACTTGTGTTTGGCTTTAGCCAGCCTGTGTTAGTGTGCACCTTAATTTGAACCTCAGTTATGAAGAAAGATGTTAAGATATTGAAGAGTCATTGCCAGAAAAATACACTGGCCGGTCTCTGAAACAGGAGTGAAAGGAAGACCTGTATGCTACCGTAATTCTCGGTTCGTACTTTTCCCCTAATTACCAATTTAATGAGTGCCCCTTTGTTTTTCAGGTCACTCCCTAATTATATATTACATGTTTCCTTAGTCCCACAACCTTTAATTCTTTTCCAGTGTTGCAGAATTAACTGGACAGGGTTCTTAATCTTGTCTCTACAAAGAACTTGTTGTAATTGCAATGAATGCTTTCATTTTGCTGGTGTCTGAAATACGATTTGCAGGGGAAGGGGGAGTGCATGTTGATGCTAGTCCCATCATTAATAACATTCTTGCAGGGATTGTAGTGGTGGGAGTAAAAGCCCCAAAGCTTTTATATAATAATGAGCATGTGCCTGCACGTGAACTGCTCCTTTAAGAAGCCTTGGTCTAGCAGAAGAAGGGGGAACCAGAGAAAAGGCTACAGCTAGAAAACAGAGGGCAGAGATTAAATTTGTTGTCATTTTTATTGCAAGGATGGTCACTGCATACCCTCTCCCTGAAGGCTTCACTGAATTAGAAGTGTTTACCATTGGCACAGCCCTGTTGGTAGAAGGTAAGCTCAGTACGATACCTCAGCAGCAGTAAGAGTTTTGTCTCTATTATTCCTGGTGGGAGGGGGAAGGAAAATTGAAATAAAAAGTATTTGTGGTACACTGACTCAAACCTATGGTGGTTACTGTATCTACATTACTTCTGGTGAGTACTTCAGGATGAGCTACAAGCTGTTTGCAGTGAGGAGCTGCTTTGTATACATAGCTGCCCTACGGCGGGGAAGTGCTTGCTACCTAGCTTTCACATCAAGAATTTGGGATGCAAGATTCTGTTGCTGACTTTTAAAGGAAATTTTGTCTTTCATGGGAGAAAGATGTTGAAATGGCTAATGATGTCTCAATAAAATTGGCCTGCTTGTTTTGTGGGCTATGATGGCTGTCTTGTAATCAAAGATGTTCAAAATAGCCTGTGAATTGTTCGCATACATCTAGGTAGCATTGGTAGCACTGAAGTTAATAGCTGCTGGGCAAAAGTAACAAACAAATATACTTGAATGAGATTCAAAACTCTTCAGTGTTAGAAACCAAAATTTGGGCTAGGAGACCCTATTCATCTAACTTAGCCAATATGGGATTTTCTTAAGGTATGCGTCACTTTGAGATTCTGCACCAAAACTGTGACTTTTTAACTACCTAGCAGCTAGCAAAGGACAGGCTCATAGCTAGGATTATTTCTGTGTCCGTCACTGGTGCCTCTTCTGAATTACATCTCAATCAGACCCTGGGGCCCCATCCCTGCAGAATGCTATTCAGCTGGGGATGGGCCCAACAGCAGAGGAGGAGAAGCTGTAAGCACAGTCAGAATGGAATACATGGTCATCAGCTCACCCCACAAACATGGAGCTTGGGAGAAAGGAGGATGCTTGCCCTCTCCTGGCAGGCAAGCTTAGCTGGAAGACAGCATCACATCTGCCTGCAAAGGAAGGCTAGAAGAGCTGCATCAGAAACTCTTCCTTGGAAATCAGAGAGAGAGGAAAGGTCTTCTACCTGACCAGGAGCACTCTGCTGCCTAAACAGAATTCAGGGTTAAGCCTGGCCGACAGCCAGTAAGCCATCTGGAGGGCCTGGCATGACTTTGCATTCAGTTACTGGGAGGGGTGAAGTGGCAGGAGGACAGGGACAACATCAAGTGATCACAGAGCCTGACAGCCAGTGTCCTGCTGGCAACGGTGACACCACAACCCTTCCAACCCACCCACACACGGAGGCTCACAAGCTGCAGTTTGCTGTGGACCTGCAGCCTATTGAAGTCAGTCTGGTACAGGCTGGTAACCTTCACTTAAAACTAGATGTGGTCTAACACCTTCATGTTTTACTAAAACCAAGTATTTTCTATAGGTTTTTAGGCAGAATCTGCCCAGTGGATTCACAATAGCGCTATCATCAGGCTTAGAAGATCAAACTAAATAATCAAAGATTAATTCTCTTTCTCAGAAACTCTGAAAGGAAGGCAATGAACACCTTTTTTCTTCAGCTTCTAACTGCAGTTTGCAAAAAAGCCCTGGGGAAGAGGAAACCCTTGCACCCACTTCATTAACAGGAGATATTTTCTGTTCTGAAATGAAAAGTCAAAGCTTTTTTTTTTTTTTTAAATTAAGCATGTTCTTGGTTTGTACATTCATGCTGGCTTTCAAGAAGGCAGAGCATGGCAAAACCTGTCTTCCAAAAACAGGGGAAGTATAAAAAAATTGATATAGTAATAACTCTTCAGCTCTACTCTAAATATGGTCACAATGTACCTGTCCTAAAGGCTCAATTGCATTTGGAAGAGTTGGCAGCAGTTTTACCTTGTGGGTGGGAGGTAAGCTAGCAGGGGGAAAAAAAGAACAGCAGATCTCGAATGGCTCCAAATATTAGTCCTGGAAATATTTTGTTATATGTTGTGTAATGAAAGACGCATATCAGCTGTTACTATGGTTATGCCATCAGCCATTAACGCAATTAAGGGAGAAACAGGATTTCTGCCTAGACAAAATCATCCATCTTATGTAACTACAGAATAAAGACAATGAGCATAAGTAACTATGCCATTTTACAGAATTAGGGGATATGAGGGTTTTTGGTGCAATATATTTCTCTTTCCAAGAAGAGTCCAAAGAAAAAGGCATACTGCCTCTCATCCAGCTGAGGCTTAGAGATGGGATGTTGAGTCAGAGCCTCATCAGAGAGAGAATAATTCAGGTCATCTTGATAAACACATTAAAGGATGAAGCTTGGGTTTAAAACAGCAAAGAATGGGTTTCAGGGTGGCACAGCTCCATGCTGTGTGAATAACCAGGGTTGCTTGGATGCTGCTCTCTGAGCACCAACATTAACTTATTTATTTAAATCTATCAGTTACTGATTTTTATAATTAGATTATTCCTTTCCATGTATAGTCTGTTGACGAAGGGCAGTAATAAGATTGAGCTGGTGTAATTCAAGCACTGTCTAGGTTAACCTGAGACAGAAGCCCAAAGGAAGGCAAGCTGACTGAAACGCAGTTGAAGAATTTCTGTGCTTAAACACAAAAACATTTTACAATTCATATTAAAAACAACACATTTCTCTACCAAAGACAGGTCTGGAGATGTGTACACCAGTAGCACATGCTGACTGTCAGCTCCATTGAAGCTGCCCCCTCTGTCCTCCCTTGCTCTGACCCAGGATGAAGCTCAGCAATCAAGTTTCTCTATTAAAACCAAAGGCAGAATTACATTTCAGAGTAAACCATTTCTGCTCTGCAAGACTGGCCATATTTTTGATGCAATCTGAAGCACTGGCTTCTGCTGTAACCTATGATTTCTCCCCTGAAACTCTTTGTAAGTTGCATGCAGACTGTGACCACTAGAGACATATTCCCTATACATGAATTTCCATAGTAATTATTGTTCTCTCATTAAAGAAAACAGCAGTATATTACAGATTATTTTCATTTCCAGTCGATCCATGACAAACAATTCTGTATTTCAGCCCTGCTTGGTTTCTGTCTGAATGGCTTGTCAATTATTTCTTTCCGAAAAATCAAAGAACTTCGAACACCCAGCAATCTGCTGGTTCTCAGTGTTGCACTAGCCGACTGCGGAATCTGCATCAATGCATTCATCGCTGCCTTCTCCAGTTTCTTAAGGTATATTTTCTTTTTCCTAAAGAATGCTCAGAAAAAAACACTTGAAAATTAACAACTTAAGTTCTAAGAGGGCGAATTGACTCTCTATAATAGCATAGCACCTAATCAACCTTCCCTTGTCTCCATCTGAAACATTAAACTCTGCATAGTTCTAGCAAGCAAGTAAAAAAGCAGATTTTACCGCACATAATCACTGACAGATTTTAAGGCTGATAATAGAAGACATTTAACTGCACAGCTTTACCTATGTTTATTGTAGCTAGTCAAATATCAAAATAGTAGTACATTTTCATTTGATTGAAGCTCTAGATGGTCTCCAAATTTATCTGCAGGTCTTTGTTTTCTTATGAAAACACAGATCTGTTAACATGGAGTTCAAGTTCATTATGACACATTTGATTTTCCACGTTTTCACACATCATTTTGTCAGAGGACAGAAATAAGCATTTCAGTGAATAATTACAACAAATCACAAGCAAGCTTTACTCAAAAAAACCCCAGCACCCTATAAAATAACTGGTGAATAATTCCACTTAAGTTGTATATATTTGAACCTTTGAAATCCTTTTAACAGAGAACAGAAATATATTTCAAGCCAGAATGACTAATTTATTCCCTCTTAATGGATATAAAAACATTTTTGCCAATTTACAAGTAAACAATAAGCTCAAATAAGGCTTTATTCAACTCTATTTTACCTCCTCTATAGGTCACTCATTTCAGACACTTATGCCTCACTGAAATCTATAAAATACCTTTATTGGACCTAGACAAAAAGCTAAGGCAAATACATCAAAATTAGCTTGATTTTTGCAGGACCTTTACCTGTAAATAGGAATGGAAGTTTCTCAGCCTCCCAAAAAGTCAGTTCTCACCTGTTCAAAAAGACTCCCAGGGTAGTCTCCTAATGACTTGTACTGGTGTTCTGTAAACGCACAAGAAAGGAGATTGGTGATGATTTCTAATTCACAGCCAGCTTTATGAGCATAGAGTCAGGTTTGATGAACACAGAGAAAAAAACCCATGGCTCTTTGTGACAGGATATTGAAGGCATACATCAACAGATGTCTGCTGCATGAGACCACCTCAGGGCTCTTTTTATACGAAGTCTGCAAAGACATTTGGAAGCCTCAGTCTTGCTGTTAGGAGTATTTTTATTCATTGCGAGCTTTTATACCAACTTTCCAAAAGGTTATTTCTCATTGATACTTCCATATGTTGATGAATTGGCTGCTGCCAGAGTGTGCAAATTTTGAAGATATGTATAATTAGATGAAATGTAGATTTCAAATAAAACTTTCTAATGCATAAAAGAAGGTTCTATTTTCTTCTCTGTATTAAGAGCAAAAATAACTGTTGTACCATACCACACCCCACAGCAAAACACATGCTGGCAAATACCTAAAGGCAACCACAGTAGCAGCTTTCACAGTGTTTCTCAGAAAGCATGTGCACAGGCTATAGTTTTGCCCTCTCCATTAATGCAATTTCCAAACAAGTCCTTACCTTTTTCTATAGCTTTCTTAACGTATTCCTTGTTTGTTGACAGATACTGGCCCTACGGCTCTGAAGGCTGTCAAATCCATGGATTCCAGGGCTTCTTGACAGCACTAGCCAGCATCAGCTCCAGTGCTGCAGTCGCCTGGGACCGGTACCATCACTACTGTACAAGTAAGGGCTACAATTTACCTCACAACTTTGCCCAGATCCTACTGTAAGGCAGCTTGCTTAGATTTCAGAGAATCAAAGCAAGCACATATTTATTATCTACATATCTTGTATGCAAGTTTGTCTCATGCACTTGAGACAGAACAAATATAATCAACCTCTCTAAAGGACCTCTTCACCTAGAAGGGGCACTAACTAACACCCTTTGAGAGATATTTACTCTTCCAGATCACATCTAAGTCCGGACCCTCTTGCCACACTACCACCCTCTCCATAAACATTCTTCAGTGTCCCAAACAAAATCAGTCTCCTCATATTGAATTAAAATCTATGCACCTTGTGCCTCCATCCAATATCCTGCTGTGTACCAAACAGATCTTCACACCCATACAAGTTTACTAATTACAGATAAATTTCACATACCTAGAAGCTGCCTCTACAGACACAGCAGTTAGAACTGAGCCCACAGCAAAGCGCTTTTGCAGAGGTGCAATTGGGCAGACAGAGTTCAGCAGCCCCGTTGAGAGAGACAAAGGCAGTTTGGGGCACAAGAGCAATTTGTGGGGTTTGTGCTACATTCCAGACCCCATTATGAAGACTGACTCAGCACATCTGTTCCCAAGCAAAGAACAAATTATCTGCAAATTTCAGTAAAAGCTGCAGAGCCATTTTTAAGTACTGGCAAGGGGAGGAATATGTTATTTTTCTTCTCTTAGTGAAGGTCATTATTTGGGTTTTTCTTTCTTGCAATCTAGTTTAACTAGCTCTGACACCTTAGCTAGACTTACTGGTAATATAATATTAGACAGGGTGATCAAGCCAAGAACATCAGTCCACAAAAAAAAAGGAAATTTATGAAAGAATATTTTTCATTTAGGTAAGAGGCAGAGATTGACAGGATTATCAAATATATGGATTTACAGAGATAGATACACTGGGTTTTCATCACAGAATTACCTCCCAGACTTGGTGCTCCTGGATTTATGCATTCATGTAACAAGTGGAAATTTCTGCTGAATTAATTTGCTGAGTTGGACTTGGTGTCTGTGGAGACAGTTTGGATTTGTGCTGAGACTCCAGCTGTGCTCCAGCCACCACTGCAATTGGAGAGAACAGGGGAATAATTGTATTTTCTTAGCACAGATGTCAGGAAGCACAAAGGGCATTTTCATCTGCTGTAAAGCACGCTAGCAGCCTTGTGAACACTGGAACTGGCAAAGATCTTGTGAATACGGTCTACATGGATGATATTTGCTTTTGTCCAATAAGATAGACTTGTGCTGCCTGCTTTATGGATGCTTTTAAAGAGGCCTCACCTCTCCCCAAATACCAATTTTCACAGCAGTCTCGTACCCATCATCCCCACTTCCTTCTCCAGGTTACTCCTAAGTAGCCTACATTCTGAAAGTTTTTAGGAAAGGATTAAGTGACAATCAGGGTGTACCATTATGGTCCCCATTAGGAAAAGGGAAAGAGACGCAATACAAGATAGAAACTTATCCTGAAATGACATCTTAGCACTCCATAATACTAGGAATGCCCTAATCTGCACTATTTGGCCATTTTGGCATTTGTGTGGGAGCTCTGTTACCTAGGGGAAATGGATGAGGTTTTACCATGCAGATCTGCATCTTTCATGTTCCCTGCTAAAGCCAGGCTCTCTCCAGAGAAATGAGGAGTCCAAAACACCTCACATGACCTCCTCATTCCCAAAAAAAACCATGTCCCTTTGGCAAGGCTGGTAGACAAGGCAGTCTTATGATCCCTTTGAGTGTGAAAAACCTGCCAACTTTTTGTTCTGCAAATTTTGTAAAGAATTCAGCCCAGACAAGGATATGTTTTGGGTTTTTTTCCATGTCCCAAGGTCCCAAATAATTTAAGCTGTAAGCTAAATCCATACCAACACCCTTTGGACACCAAGGTGCATCTAGAGTTGGAAGAGTAGCATCTGTATCTTACAAGATAGCCTGAAAATAGGCACGTCTGTGGAAAAATAATTTACTCTCTGCAACATTGACTTTAATGCTTCTCTGTCATGCACTCCTCCAGTCAAGAACACAGGGAGAGACACCCTAAGGGCACAAGATTCTTTAATTTGCACAGTTTTTTACTTACTGGTGGCCAAACACTGCTGCCCTTACTGAACATTTTGGGGAAAAAAAAAAAAACAACCAGAAACAAAGACAAAAACCCAGAAGGTTTTTAAAGCTTATGGTCTGTGGCTATTCCAGTAAAACCAGACGCTCCTGGCTTCACCCTTCACATGTTGATTGCAAGGAAGATTAAGTCATATTTCATAGCTCTGATATACCAAGCCTACAGGCTATGCTGTGTTCTCAATCCATACATTAAACTTCTGTTGACAGCGGTGCAGGTTGGGTGCCTGTACAGAAGGTACAAAACAGGTTTGCTTAAAAAATAAAGGTATCAACCATTTATCTTGATTCCCTGGGAACTGGCACGCCCTTCAGACTCAAGTGCATCATCACCACTGTTTTTCTCACATTCTAACAGTTTCAAAGAAAAACGTTTGTTGTGGCACTCCTCAGCTCAACATTTGGTTATCCGCTACCCATATTTCTGAGGGAGAAAGAGCTGATAAGAATATGAGAGTACTATGATAGTGAGAAAAAAAAATGGGACTTTTCAGCCATACTGGATGCTAATAACAAATATAATCACCAAAATCCTGAAAAAATAAATTAACCCAGTTTTAAATTTGGAAGTCAATATAACCCTCAGTGACAAAGTGCTGGCCTTAAAGACATATTGCTAACTAGATACATCACTCACAAGAAGACAAATTCATGTCAATTTGCATGTAGAAGACAATAGTACGACCACCGCACATGACAAAAACTAGAGTTTCAAGACTTCTACTCTTCCTCCTTTTGCTTTCTTCCATCTCATTCCATCCCCTAATGTGGCTTTGGGACCTACTTTCACAGCAAGGAGCAGAGAAGTACAAATGTTGGTAGTGTAAGAGCATGCAGAAAGAGGAGGAAAGGCAGGGGAGTCTGAAGGCTTTGAATATCAGTCACTAGATGGGAAAACATTAGGAGGAAAAGGAGAAAAAAGAAGCCATTTTATGTTAGTGCATGACAGCAAAGTAGAAAAATAAAAAAGTCACTCTGAAGAAGCTGTTTATCAGTAGTCAAGCATTCAGGACAGATAACCACATTCTATATCACAGAATGTTTTATGTTGGAATAGACCTTAAAGATCAGCCAGTTCCAATCCCCTGCCATGGGCTAGGACACTTTTCACTAGATCAGGTTGTGTCAAGGTAGACCTTGTCAGCTGTCATTTCCTGGTCATTCAAACGTGGAAAACATCCCAAATTCTGTTCTTAACATAGCAAGCGAGGAAGCAAGCAGCAGCCCGAGAGGTCTCACTGAAACTGGGACCAGACAGGCAGAGCATAGGTGGTGACAGGCCAGTGAGGTCAGCAATCTGAGATCAGACAGGCATCTACCACAGAGACGTCTTTGCTGAAGGCATTTCAAACTAATTCATGCTTCGTTCTGGTGAGAGGGCAGCAAGCTGCCATCAGCAGATTATGGAGAAGGGAAGGATCCTGGTCTGTTTCCTTCTGTAACTGCAGTATACAGTTATAGTTTTAAAAGGAAAGATAAAAGTCTAGAAGATTTTACACTGCATTTAATAAAAAGGGGGAAACGGAAAATCTGATTATTTATATCAGCAATTTTCTCAGTATTCCAAGAGAAATGATGAACAAAGCCAGCAGGGATTTTGCAGCAGCACTCAATTTCAAGAAGTAGAATTGCAGCAAGTTTTATCTAATCCTTAACATTCAAGGAAATCTAGGTTGTTATATCACTAGTCAAAGATTAGCAAACTACCATTTGCTCCCATTGCAACTGTGAGCTCTGTCAAATTAGAAGTCCGTCCCTACCTCCAGTCACACTTGCTGCAGCCACCCCACCACCCTGCCTTCATCTAGTCTTGCACCTGTACCTATTTTCCCTGACAAAAATGCCAGTATTTATTCACATCTTGCATTTCCACTGAAGCAGGAGGTAGTCACCAAGATGGCTTCATGATCATGGAGAACCAGAGCAAAAAAAAAGAAAAAAAGGAGTAAAAATACATCTCAAATAGGTTATTGTAACGAGATTTTTCTAATGATTTAGGAAAAAAAAAGAAGCTATTACACAGTGCAGCTTGCTTATTCCTACAAAAATATATTACTACTTGTGAGCACCAGAGACTGCAAATAATTTGCAGATCATTAACAAGGAAAAGGAACCTTTTCCTCCCCTCTGCCCTAGAAATCCTGTTGATCTTTTGTTTGAGAAATTCCCTGCAAACACTAGCCTGAACTCTAGTTCAAAGGTAGCCACTGCAAGAGAGATGCACATTTGCTCTTTCTGTTTAAAAATCAGCTAAATGTTTGGTCAACTTGTAAAGCTTAAAAAAGCCTGAATTTGTAAATGTCCCCACAGGCTAAAGATAGAGAAATAGTTTGTGATTGTACCACTGAAAACTGGCCAGTGTAATCAAAAGGATTGTTCTGTGTTCTACACAGCACTTCCTAAAATTAAAACTTTGACATTACAATTTCTGTAATCTTTAAACACTGGGTTGTGGTTTAGGTTTTTTTTGTTGTTGTTTAAGGGTAACCTCTTTCACTTCCAAAGGAATTACAAAAGCCATTTAAAATCCCTTATATTAATATTTCACTATATGAAGAAAAATGTTTCCTTCTTGCTTTGCAGGGAGAGGATCCAGAGCACAACAGTGATTAAACTTAATAGCCAGCACTGGACCCTAATTAGGGATTGTATCCTTAAGCATATGCTGATCTCCATACATACGCATTTAACTGAATTGGGACCAACATGGCTATTACATTCAATTTTATCAAGTCAAAAATAGGCATTTAAGGCAAAGCAAACACCTGCTTTGCACAAAACCAACCAAATTGCTCTCAACTTGGTCTCTTGCTGTCTACCTTCTAAGCGGAGAACATTTTTACCATGTGAAGGGAATGTGATTATTTCACCATTCTTGTATTCAAAGTATTTTTCTGGGTAAAACTAAAATGACATCATTTGTTTAATTTCATATTCATACATCATCTGCTACTTCTGTTGTGTTATTAGATGTTTTGTAGAGGACTATTTCACCATTATTCTTATTTAGCAAAAGGCCAAATCCAAAATGCAAAAAATAATTTTGTCAGTTCTGACTGTCTTGTTTTCTAGTGTCAAAATGGGACTCCTTAAATGTGAGGAGAAAGA
Organism: Piaya cayana; assembly: GCA_013389865.1. Classification (NCBI taxonomy): domain Eukaryota; kingdom Metazoa; phylum Chordata; class Aves; order Cuculiformes; family Coccyzidae; genus Piaya; species Piaya cayana. The sequence goes on along the minus strand of WAAB01017230.1, from coordinate 200,455 downwards.
ACTTGGGAACTGAGTTCCAGAGAGAAAAGCTTTCCAAAGGCAGGCTGCCAGGACACACCTGGTTGCAGACTCAGTGACTGCATGGTCCTTTTCTTCTACATCTAATAAGAAAATGCCTTTCCCTAACACCCACAGAAAAGTAACTAAAATGGACTATTTCTTACAGCTTTTGATTTAAAAAAACGTGGAGAAATGTTAAAGCATAAGATTAGGATAATACAGCTAAAAAAAAAGAGAGCTAATAAATTGAGATATGTCCTCATGCTCTGATCCCCATGGCACTGCCAGGCACCTTCTCAGCTGCAGCAGAGGGAGAACCATGGCAAGGCACTGCAGGCCAAAAGCACAGAGAATTTTCCCTAAAGTATCCTATAGGCTGCACTTTTCCTGATAGAAGAATTAAACAGAGAAATGTTTGTTAAAGCCACTCATAGTAGAAAATACTTGAGAGCAATTTCAACAGAGGGTCTTACAACTTTCTTCTTGCCTGCATGCACCCCAGCCGGTAGCACATGGGGCAAGAGCAAAGATGTGGCATGAGGAGAATAAGCACCATGAAAGGCCCTTGAGGTGGCGGGAGCCAGTGGAGCAAGAGCTGCCCCTTCTTTCTGTGCAAGTTTAAAGCAAAGAAGGCAAGATTTCCACCACACACACTCCAAAGCATTCAGACAGCTAGGTTAGCCACTTTTCATCAGTGCAGGCACCTGTGAGCTGTCTTCAGCATGCCACCAGCACCACCCCTGTGCTGAGTAGAAATTATGTCCATGCCAGGAACTTCTCCTTACATCCAAAGCTCAAGAAGGTACCAATGTGAGGCAACAACCCAGTGACACCAAAGTTTCTCAGTTATGGCACATCACATTGAGACCTTAAAGATATTGCAATAGTCCATGAAGATAAAGGCTGGGGTAGAAAACAGTTTCTGCTACAAGATACTATGAAAAATAATTGGCATTAACTCTTTTACAGGACTTGCTAAGAAGCAAAGAAAATCCCAAGATTTAGTTTGCTTTTTCAGATGATCAGGAAGGCTTGCTACTTACAAAACAGTGCTCCCAAAGCAATAAAGCCACTTTTTGGCATGAGTTTGGTTTAAAATAAACACAATTTCAATCCAGGTTTCAGTGCAGCTGCTTTTGATAAAGCCTTTAAAAAGTTGCTAGAATACATAAGACCAAAAAATCCTGATAGCTTGCCTAATAAGCTTTTTCCTGACCGAATTCCAAGTTACAGTTGCACACACTAATAGACAAGAAAGACTATGTAAAATAGAAATAGAAACCTTAGATTAGTAACAAACTCTAAACATACTTGTTTAAGCATATATGTAAATAGCATGTAATTCTAGAAGGTACAGAATTGGTTACATTACTTCTTGGGACTGGAAGGTTAAGAATAATTACAAGTTACTAAAAAGTTTGACACTTATTTCTAGTCCCCTAAATCAGAAACTATTGTTTTGGTTTCATTTATGCCACTCTAGACTTGTATTACATCAATACTACAAAGCAATATTTGAGCCTTTGCAGCCAAAGTACAGCTATGCAGGAATCAAAAAAAGGTATTATAGTCACTATCATTCCTTGCTAGTAATTATTAAAAACATAATTGTTTAAATGACTAACAACAGACTTTTTGATAACTACCATATTAAAACAGAGGATTTATTCAAAATGGAAGATTTTTTAACTTATTCGTTGGTATTAAAATTGCAGTGTGTACGCTTGTGTTTTCCCAAACCTATTTTTTTTTTTTACCATCCACATCAAACAATTCTTCCAAGTTGATTTTTAATGCAATTTAAGCCATAATTCTTACCCCTGAAAAACCTCTGGGAGATAAAAAAAAGGGTAGAGGACATCATTCCTGTAAAAGGGCAATTTTGCTAACACACCTACTTTATTAGTCAAAATAAACAGGGACAGTACAAGACAAAGTAACTACTGTAGAGTTTCCAGTTCTTCCTGGGGGTGCTGCCACGTGGGCATCTCTAGCCTGTGCAGCCCTCACATGCTCCCCGCCCAAGGCAGAGCCTCACCTCCTGCATCTTGCCTCCAATTCCTCTCCTTTGCAAGAAAGGTAGGAATTGGCCTGAATCTTCTTGTTGCTGCTGCTAAGGGCAGACAAAAAGATTGCTTCCAGGCCTCAGTGAAAATTACATCATTACTCCTCCCTAACAGGAGATTTGATTAAAAAGAAGTAACGGGCAAAGTCACGGTGCTTCTTGCTGCTGCAGCTGGCGTCATGGGCTATTCAGCATGGGCATGATTATGGATGTTAGCCTCAATAAAATGAAATTATCCATCCCTTTTTACACGCAAGCAGCGAGGCTAACACAATCTCCCACATGCAGCAGAGAAGCCTGCCTGCCTTCTCTGTGAAGAAATACTTCCCATGTCTTCTGAAGTTTCCAATCTTTCATTTCATTCATTGACCTATTCCAATGGTAGTTATGGAACTGGATGAGAGAGACATAAATGATCGTTTCTATAACAACATTAGGGGGAAAAACAAACTAATGCTTAGCTTCACATTTCCTGTTCCAGGTTCTCCAGTGATCTTCAGGACAGAATAGTTTGGACAGCAGTATTTTTAGAACAATATCTGTGGTCAGCTGGTGTGTCCCCCTGTCCATGGCAGGGGGGTTGGAGCTGGATGAACTTTAAGGTCCATTCTAACCCAAACGCTTCTGTGATTCTAGGATATTGATGAACACTGATTTCAAAACAGGGAATATTTACTAACTATGCACACCCTGCATTCTGGAGCGTGTGCAGAGTTGTATTTCTGACCTGACCCACATCGTGTAGAAGGGCTCTAGCCCTTTCAAACACCATTTTTTGCATCACCCTGCACCTTCTTCTCTGTGCCTCATCCAAGTCTTTAAAAGCCTTCCCAAAAACAGAACAACAACGTTTAACAGCAGCTGTCTCTCCAGTGTGGTACAAAGCTGAGAAGAAACACAACACTTGGAAAGTTCAATTTTCTGTTTCCTGAAGTCTAAAATCTTCCTATAAAACGTAGACAACTGCTTCTTTCTGCCAAGGGCCAGGGCTCTGACCCCATCAAGCCAGAGAGCTTTTTCCCAGTGGTTTTGTTCTGGGCATGGAGACCCACTTTTCTCTTCCTGCAGGGAGCAAGATGCAGTGGAGCACAGCCATCTCCATGATGTTGTTTGCATGGTTGTTTGCTGCCTTTTGGTCCGTGATGCCCTTGCTGGGGTGGGGAGAATACGACTATGAGCCCCTCCGAACCTGCTGCACACTGGACTACAGCAAAGGGGACAGGTGAGTATTGCCACTCCCTTACTCCTTAGACATCTGTGAGCTGCAACTTTTCTGGGTTTGGGACTTGAAACTTTTTCAGGATGGTTTTGGTTTTGTGCAGTCCAGCACTGAAAGCGATAGTCCCAATCTACTCCACACTGGTAGATCTCCATGTTGCATGTCCTGTGCAGTTTTGGGTGCTACAGTATAAAAAAAAATATAAAACTATTGGAGAGTGTCCAGAAGAGGCCACAAAGTTGGTGAAGGGATTAGAGGGGAAGCTGTATGAGGAGCAGCTAAATACACTTGGTCTGTTCAGACTGTAGAAGAGAAGACTGAGGAGACACCTCATCATGGTCTACTGCTTCTTAACAAGGGAAAGAGGAGGAGCAGGCATTAATCTCTCCTCTCTGGTGACCAATGAAAGGAACTGAATGACTGGCAGAAAGATGTGCCGGGGAGGTTTTGGTTGGATATTAGTCACTCAAAAGGTGTTGGGGAACTAAGCAGTCAGGGCAGACAACATTCCAGAAGCTTTTGGACAACCACCTCAGACACATGGTGTGAATGTTGGTGTTGTCCTACGCAGGGACAGGAGCTGGACTCAATAATCTTTGTGGGTTCCTTCCAACTCTGGACATTCTACAGTTCTAGGGATGCTTAAATTTAGAAACCAAATACCTGCAATGATTTTCTGCAAAACTACATATACCACACAACAGCATGGCACAACTTACTCATCCTTCAGCAAATCCTGCACCTAAAACACGTTGACGAAACAGATTTAGGGCAATTTTAAAAATATAACTTGATAGATATTTACAGCAAGTTTACAAATATGCCCTGGAAAAAGTTAACCACCTGGTTTTTTCCATCCCCTTCCTCACTCTTTCCAGAAACTATATCACGTTCCTTTTTGCTCTGTCCATTTTCAATTTCATAATCCCTGGCTTCATCATGCTGACATCCTATCAGTCCATACACCAGAAGTTCAAGAAAACTGGGCAGTATAAGGTAAGAAATCTTCCTCATCCCCTGTAACCACCTTGCCTTAATATGGCTACATCCAGTAGAGACAAGGTCCTCAAAAATCCAGTTTCCTCCACAGAGGCTTTGGTTCAGTAACCTCTGTGCTAACCTCTCCAATCTTAATAGAATAGCAGGGTCCACTAGAGCAGGATATGGCCAGCCAAAGAGTTTGTGGAAACTCCATTCTTTGAGATTTCAAAATTTGACTAGTCAGCCATATCTGCCTCAAACTAGTGCTGTAAATAGTTCCTCATCAAACCAGGGTTCAGACCGGTGACCCCAAGGATTCCCTTCGACTAGCACTGGTCCAATTCCAGTCACAAAACAAACATGCAGCATGCAGAACATTTGGCAATAGCATAACAATATTTATCCAGAGAACCTTTGCTCAGGAAGGACTGTTATTCCGTGCTTTGCTACAGGCCCTTTGCTTATCACTGAGAAAGTCAGCCAGAACTGCAGCAGTGCAAGGAAACAAGCAGGCACCATGGGGAGAAAGAAAGGCCTTCCTAAACACACTGTGTTTACACTTGACTGAGGATAATCAGTAATCTTTGTGAGCTGGAAACAGGAATTTCTCTGACGTGGCAGGTTTATGGGAACGTAATGTGGTGATTATAGGAGCTGTTCCCTTAGGTGCAGGCTATACAGTCTGGGGCACTATGCACAGCAGGCAGGCACTGACCAACTCTTGCCCTCAGTGAAGGCTGCCATTTCTCAAGGGAAATGTTATACCAGCAAAGAGACAGTCAGACTGGTTTGTAGCTGTTTGGAATATATACATGTGCCTTCTACATATTTAAGAAATCTAAGTGTTCATTTTTACATCTATTACCATTATTTTATTGAGTCTATGCAATAGCATGCGATTTCCTCCTTATAATGCTCCATAGCTGTGCAGACAAGTAGCAATGAAGAAACTTTAAGGATGAAATTTTCACTTCCCTGCTCATTAATATTTGAGGTATTTGGGAACAGCTTGCCATGAATGCTACAAATTCAGAAACGGTGTGACCAGCAGGTCCAGGGAGGTTATTCTCCCTCTGTACTCGGCACTGGTGAGACCGCTCCTTGAATACTGTGTGCAGTTCTGGGCCCCTCATCACAAGAAGGATGTTGACACTCTGGAGAGTGTCCAGAGAAGAGCAACAAAACCGGTGAAGGGGCTGGAGAACAGGCCTTATGAGGAACGGCTGAGAGAGTTGGGGTTGTTTAGCCTGGAGAAGAGGAGGTTGAGGGGAGACCTCATTGCTCTCTACAACTACCTGAAGGGAGGTTGTGGAGAGGAGGGAGCTGGCCTCTTCTCCCAGGTGTCAGGGGACAGGACAAGAGGGAATGACCTCAAGCTCCTCCAGGGGAGGTTTAGGTTAGAGATTAGGAGGAAGTTTTTTACAGAAAGGGTCATTAGGCACTGGAATATGCTGCCCAGGGAGGTGGTTGATTCGCCTTCCCTGGAGGTGTTTAAGTTACGGGTGGACGATGTCCTGAGGGACATGGTTTAGTGTTTTGTGGGAGTGGTTGGACTCGATGATCCAGTGGGTCTCTTCCAACCTGGTGATTCTGTGAAATGAACTGCTAGCACGAAGTATACAGGAATCCTACTAGTACAACACAGATGCCACTGCATCCGTCACACTGCCATAGCAGTGGCTTCACAGAGTTTGTCTGCAAGATCCTCTAAGAAGTCAGTAAAAGATCATTCCTTTTTATCTGTTTTAAAAATTATACATTGCCCTCCTCCCCTGGAAGTAGCTACTGGCCATGGCTTTTATGTCTAGCACACACTCTGATTTAACTAATCCATCATAAAGATTCTTGTCATCTCTGCCCAGAAGCATCTGAAAGCCCCTAGGAACAGGGCTTTGGAGCTGGCTCCACAGCCAGACCTTGACACAGAGAGCCATGTTTGCACACCTCTGATATCAACAGCAAAGTAGTGGCAACTGAGCAAATCCTGCTGGCCAGTCCTTTCCTCTTACTGAGCACAAACCATGGGTCTCCTTTATCTGTCCCATCCACTTATTGCAGCACATGGTTGTGAAACACAGGGGAATTTCTTGCTCTTGTTTTTCAGTTTAATACCGGTTTGCCATTGAAGACACTGGTCATTTGCTGGGGTCCCTACTGCCTTTTATGCTTCTACGCAGCAGTTGAAAATGTGATGTTCATTTCACCAAAATACCGCATGGTACGTCTATGCCATTGAAAAGAATTCAAACAGTGTCATTCTCTCCTTACTCTCCCCTCTCTCCATTCCTATGGAACAAGGACAATCTACTCACAACTGGGTTTACCTATAACATACAAGTAGATGATTTCCTCAAAGCATTCTGTTCATCTACCACTTTTAAGGCAGAACAGCTAAGAACAGTGATACAGAAGGCATTGCATTACTGCTCTAATTGAGAAATAACTTAGGAAGTCAGATGGGGTTCTTCAGCAGTCAGTTGTGGTTCTGTAGCTTGTACCACTAATGGTTTGTTGGATCTTTGCATCCTTACAGAGTCAAACAGCAGCACAAAACTGAAAACTTTGAAGGGACCGTCTCACTCATTTTTCTAAATACTTTTCTCAGGGAAACTGCAATCAATCACTCTTAAGGTTATGTTGCCTCTTATGCTGACTTCTTTAATTTCTATAAGTCTTGGCCCCAGGACTGCCTCTGGGACTCTGTAACATCATAAACCTTTCAAATTTCATTCAGTAAAAAAAATTTAAAAAAAAAATCAGCCCAGTTTCGAGTCACCAAATGCATTACTGTACTTCACTATTCAGTATCCTACATAAAATAATTTGTTAGCAATAGCAGCCCACTTATCCATCAAAAGCTGTCCATGACACGCTTCACTCATCCTAAGTGTTTGTATCTACTCTCAACTGAAATATCCCAATTTCAGATAATGCTGACCTAAATTCTTTCTCCTGGCACCTATAATTTCCTGTGCAAAGGTCTCCTACAGACCAAATTGCTTTTACCTCTCACCATTCTGGGAGTAGCAAGCTACTGCCATTGGAGACAGGTATTTGTTTAGGAAACAGCAGTGGCTGAACTCAGCCCATTAGCTTCACAGTACATTTTGCTATTAATAAATTTTTTGTTTCACAACAGATTCCTGCAGTTATTGCCAAGACAGTGCCAACAGTGGATGCCTTTGTATATGCCCTGGGGAACGAGAACTACAGAGGAGGAATATGGCAGTTCCTCACAGGGCAGAAGATTGAGAAAGCAGAGGTTGATAACAAAACTAAATAAGCCATTATGGTATTAAGCCAATTAATGCACGTACGACACAGAACAAAACAGTAGAGGAAGTTGCATTCTGATGTGTACGCATAAAGATGGTTCCACATTGGAAAGGCTATGCCTTCACTACAAGCAATGAAGTACTGAAAGGAAGCCCTCCAGATAATGGCCCAAACCACCTCAAGCTGCTTGTCAAACAAGCTGCCTTAAACCTGTGTTGATTGTCAGTCTCATTTTATATGGCACTGCAAATAAACAACGTGCTGGAAAGCATTTTTTTTTCCTGATAGACTAACATAAAAGCTCAGTAAATTAAATGAAGTAGGGTATTAGTTTATTGAGCGAGGCCTCCTCAAATCGTTTATGCAGTCTGTCCATATGGTAACTTCTGGATTACTAAAAGATTAAAGGAGTACCCCGTATGTCTGACATGCCTGTATAAATAGCTTGTTCATCTGAACAATGCATCCAAAAAGGAAATTCCCAAGATTCTACAATTAATCTGCCATCTTGATTCCATAAAAAACTACCAGCGGGCATTTCACTCCAATAAGTGATATTAGCTTGGCTCCTACTCAAATAAATTAGCATGTGACATTCAGCTTTCTCACACACTGAATTGCATTGAATTTTGCAGCCACTGCTTACCAGGACAATCAACAAGCTCATGGTCGATCATAAAAGCATTCACTTTTTTATCAAACACTGAGCAAAACCAAGAGAGGTACTACTCAGATTCTGTTCTAAAAATGTCATAAGAATAAAAATTAAGTTAACAACTGCCATTAAATTCCCCTATGCTCTATATGAGTGAGAACAATCATTGACTCAGTGTCTGAATAGCTGAAGCAATTAAAAAGCCACTTATTTTACAATTATCAGAATTCATATCTATTTTAAACTATCAGAAATACCCACTTTAAGTGTTGATATTTGCTCACATTGCCTAGAGAATGAAAAACTGTCAATCTTGCCTGTTACTACAAGACGTGTCTCAGAATTTGCGAAAAAATATACATAATGTGAAAGACACACTATACAAAAGCCAAACTTAAGTGATTCTTACAGGGATCATGTGGTTCATTTCCAAGAATTGACAGTGAAAGTGCTTTTTAAGCTAACAAAAAAAAAAAGGTATTTGCCCCTATGATGCTTTCCAACATATTAGAAGGGAAAATGATTGTGTACTGGTTACAGAAGGATAAGGAAAAGGGGTTGTGTAGGGGCTACAAGTGGTAGATGGTACAATCCTGAAAGCTAAATAATCAGAAAGGATGTTCCCCTCATGAATAGAGATAGGAAATAAATGTCATTTTGTCACAAATTAAAAAGTTCTTCAGAATAATCACACCTAAAGCTGACAGGTAATACATCTTAGGTACACATAATATTAAGTGAGCAGATGACAAAATGTTTGCACTGCTAAGTGAAAAATAATGTGCATGAGAACAAAATTACCTTTAAGTATGTATCTACAGTGACAGACTCTGAATCTGTAATTATCTTTCTCGGGAAAGAGACCTGAGCAGGTCTTGAAATCATCTGTTCACTTGTCAGCAGGGTCATACTGACAAATCCCAGAAGAATGCTAAAAATAGTAAAAAAAGAATAGGAAACAAGAGAATGCATGGTCACACCACTTGAAAGCCACTGCACTCCACCTTATTGAATAGGGTGCAAAGATTGGGTCATTTCAACTCACTGAGGATACAGATGAGCTAGAAATGGGCCACAGGGACAACCAAAAATAGGGAGAAGCTTGAACATGGCAGAATGTACTGACTAAGAAGAGGGAGCTGGTGAGGAGACCAGAGACAGCATTATTGAACCAGGGATTTAGCAGATGTGAATGATAGCCTGCTACTTCCAACAGCACAAGAATGATGGGACACAGTAAAAGTAAATCAAGATGTATATTTTCTGAAGTTCACAGTTTGAGTGTTGTTCATGTTCGCCTACTGAAATGAAATAATGTAATAAATAACAGCTTAAGACATTTGTTGAGGATCTGAGTCCCCTTTGGCTTAAAGGGAACACACCTCAGTTAGAAACTCATCTCGGACTTTAGCTCTTAGTCCATTTTCAAATGGATTTTTGACTTGCTCTTACTAAAAACATTTTATTGTGGGAACAGAAAGTAGCAAATCCTTTTCTTCATTCTGTTGAAAAGTTAAAAAATTTAATGTGCCTCTATTGAGGTTTGTGTATTCTTTATCATGTTCGACTACTGAAAAAAAATAAAAAAAGCCAGTGATAGGTAAAGCCAAGTATTATTACTTACTGAGCATAAAGTTACTGTTTTCAGGCCTTGAGAGGAATAGGGCCTCTGCCCTGAGCAGAAACCAAAGCTGTCCTTTCTGACCACACTAAAGAAATGTGAGGTAACAAAGTCACTGAAATCTTTTAGACCATGGGACATGTACAAAACTGACTGACGTGCTTTGAAGACCATGGGACACATACATATAACCCAATGTAGTGCTGTAAATTGAGATCAATGAAGAGTCAGCATAGTGCATCACGTTGACATGAGAACAGACTGTCCCACCCAAAAGAAGCCTCCCACAACTCTCCAGAGTGACAGAGTTCTGGTCAAAAACCCCCACCTGGTTCAACTCTGCAACTCCAAACCTAAGAATGTACATAAAACTCAAATAGTTTCTCCCATCATTCGTCTCCACTCTAAATACCTTAGACAATTCTTAACCACTCAGCCCCATACTTGTCCCAGCCTAGGGGTTCCTTCATATAAGGAGTTACAAAGGCTCTCGACTGAGTAAAGAAAGGCAAACAAAGCATTTGAACAAATGGTGGACTTAATCACCTCCTCAGGTCTAGTTCATAAAACTTCCACTGCTACTTCCTATGAAAGAGAGGAGGAAATAGGGTTGTTCTTGCCTTATTTATTGAAACATGGGTAATCAACCTTCCTGCAAAGGAAAAAAAAACAAAAAACAAACAAGAGGTGGAAATAAACGTTCCCAGGAACCAGTCACCAAATCAAAGGTCCTCTTCTTGACTCTAGCTAGTTCTCATCACCAATTTATCCACACAGATGAACAGGTTGACGACCACTAAGAAGGGCACCAACAAGCATGCTGTGCTTCTTTCAGAAAAACGTGTGAAAGCAAACCGCAGTGCATCCAGAAGCCAAACACACACTTCCGGTTAATTACACAGTTTATCCTTAGCACAGTCAGCCTTCACCACAACAGCACTGGCCCCATGCTCTCTGGCACTTCTGCTTGTCCAGATCTTGCCAATGAGTATCTCCTGGTAAGGCCTGTCACAACAAGGTCCCACATCTTAAGTAGGTTATGCTGAAGCATGCAAAAATCCCATCATGTTTTCATACACTGGAGAATCCCAGGTGGCTAGAAACCAGATCTATAATACCCTAACCAAAGTATAGCCCAGAGGGTTACACAAAACACTTCCATACCGATAGTAACCCACCTGTTATCCTAAAATAAACACAAAAGAAAAAAAAGAGAGAAGTGAAACCCTTGGATACATTCAACAACTCAGCTTAAGCCAGAACAGCCAATCTGAACATCAGTGATTAATACTTGTCCTGTCACTAAAGATGAGACTGCCTACAACTTACTCACTTTCAAAAATAATCTGACAGCATTTCAGAATGCTTTAGGTTAGCTACTACAGCCCTTTGTTGGGGATGATTTGGACAATTGTTCATCATGAAAACAGAAGAGGAAAGCCTTCCTTCTCCTTAGGATTCAGTGTCCAACCACTCTTAACTTAGTTATCTGCAGTACAATAAACAATATTACCAAACCACCCTACTGTTTCTTTTAGAGGCAGTCTAATTCTGCTCATTTCTGTCAGAGCAAGTATTTTGACATGCTGATGAAAACCCTTCTGATTTCTGAAAAAAAAGCAATTTTTTCTCATCCCTATACCCAAAAAGTATATTTTTTTCAGGTTTACTTTCAACAGACAAATGCCTTACACCTTAAGTAGCACTTCTTATAGACCTATTTTCAATGCTATTAATTGCCTGCAGTTCCTGTGCATTCAGTAGTGCTGCAAAGAAGTCTTCCTGACTCAACTTTCCTGCACCACCCACACTTACAAACATGCTCCAGTTCAATAAAATGGAGTTGAGTTTTTCTGTAGTGCACACTGTGTGCTCCCGTACAGTTTCTGATGTACTTTACCTAGCACCATTTGTATATCTGATTGGGGCACTGCAGACCAATTTAGGAATAGCATCGAGGGAAGAATTTGCGCTGTTCTCAGTTTATTATGCTACTTTGAATTACATTACTGTAAGACAGTGCAGTTAATTGGTTTTGTAACCACAGGGTTTGACCAATTCATAAATGTGGACCCAATGATTGGTTTAGTTCAACAAGCTGTTATACAGACACTAAAAGTGCAATGTAAAATCTTTATAATGTGATGGTGGCAGGCATTAGTCACAGATACTTACATTCCCGTGATTTTGAGAGTCTGCATTTTGGAGTTCAAATGTGAAAATATTCAGTGCCATCTTCCCTGTATACATATTCACACACAGATTACTCCGAGTATTACGATCAATGAGCTACCCTAGTCAGGCTAACACAGTAAATACTCAGAAGATGTTATAAAAACAGGTACTTCACCTTCTGCAGAGAAAAAGTGATTATGGATCTGTTGCATTTAGAATATGTAAAATAAGAATTTTTAATTGGTGAGCATATCTCATGTGTCATTAAAACACAAAAGGATCCAATAATAACAGCAGCAGAAAGTGCAAAACTAAGACCTCAATAAGATGCAAGTTGGAATTATTATCAATACAACTAAAATTACACATAAAAGACTTATTTTTTTAATGCTTATAGTCCCTTAGATTTCCATAGGCAGGATTTTTTCCTCTGAGAGCCAGGTACGAAATTTTTCAAATCAGGTTTTGGTCAGAACACAATATCAGACTGTGAAACACTCAGAAGAAGAGAGCCAGGGCTGAGTAAAGGTGCTGTGTTGGGATACAGATTTTTCTTGTTTCAGAACTAGTAGACAAACCCAGTGTTCAGTCTCTTGCATACTGGTTGGAGACAACGCCCCTGAAAAATACCAGAGACAAAGAAAAGGGAGGTGAAGAAAGTTGTCACCTCCTTCAAGGCCCTAACCCACAAAAGTTGTCAATACAACTAAGAATATACACTTAAATGCTGACTTCATGTTGGGAAATTTTTCCCATGCAGATTCAATTACCTGCTTTAAAGGAATCTAATTTTAATTAAACTCAGTTTTAAATTAACATAAACTAATTAAACACTGTTTAGAAATATGCTTCAGAGAACAATACCTAATTCAGTAGGTCTCTAATAGTAGAAAACGTGCTTCCTTTTAATAACAATTTGTTCCCTGGAATCTGAACAATAACTGTGTAGTTCTATATTCAGGTCTAATATCCTAGTGCAGTGCTGTCATAAGTTAAAAATTATTTCTAACTAGTATTACAAGAATGTAGCCATAGGGAGACAGGCATTTTTGGCCTACAAACACATTTAACTTATTTAAGAAAGGACGGAAACAGTAAAAGCAATAGTTCACTTTAGACATGAAAACTAGCAAAGAAAATAACATCACTGGAAGCAGAGAGGAAACTTAAGTCCTAACAAGAGTGCTAAATTTTCAATATACTTTAGACATTGACAGTGAAAGCAAGCTGTATTTTGGCAGACAACAGCTGAAGTCTAATTGTTGGAGAAGTTACTATTTGACCTTTCATGATGAATAGTGAGATAACAGATACTATCCCTCACGGTGTTCAATGATTTGCATCCACCGAAGGAGGATGTTCCACACAAGGAAGTGCAGCAGCAGCATTCTTCATTATTCTCTCCATATGCTGATCTATCATTCATAGAATGGTTTGGGTTGGAAGCAACCTTAAAGATCACTCACTTCCAACCCCCTCTGCCTTGGGCAGGGACACATTCCACTATATCAGGTTCAAATACAGGCAGTTTTGGAATCAAGTCTGATCACACCAGGTGAGAAGTCATTGTGCTGAAAATTAGCTGTACAAGCAGAAGCTGAAGGATGCTATTAGCTACAGATAGGGCAGGAAAAATTACATTACGCTAACAGAGGAAAGACAAAACTGATGTTTTGATTTGTCAGCTTGTTTACTACTGAAAGAGTCTGTCCAAACCTCAAAGCTGATTGTAACTCTGCAGTCATGCTTCTGACCCAGCAACACATTGAGTGGTTGCATGTTCTAGATATCACACTGAAAGGCACCTCAGATGTATGGACTGAAGGCTGTATTTCCCAGAAGGTTCTGAAGCCTTTCACTGGGAAAGCTTCAACTTTCTTGAAACAAGTAACAAAAAAAATCTGGGTTCATTTATTGAGTTGCATCTTTATACTCAGCACAAACATGCAATATATCCAGCTCCTGATACTTAGTTCCCAAGTCCAAGTTTGGTACACAAACTGTCCCTAAAATGTGGGATCCACATATAAGGTAAGGAAAAGCATCTTAGACTATAAATCTGAAAAGAGGTTTTTCTCTTTCATATCTTAGCTGTTTGTCTTTTTGGCACCACATTAAGCCACTTCCCTGCAGCTTGTTTAGAGCAAGAATTCAAAACCTGGGATGAGGTAACTTGAAGTCTGTCTTTCCATATAATGAGCAAGAAGTCACTATTATGGCCAAAAGAGATGTTTTTAGTGAGATAGCTCTTATCTGGGAGTGGAGGGAGTCAAATCCATTTGCCTTTAACCTGATAATCTCTCATCCAGGAAAGCCATCAGGCTGTTGCAAAACTCCTGCATTTTCCTACTGACACCATCCTTTGCCGAAAAAAAGGTGTTAACCGAAAGGGTAGAAACTGAGAAAAAGTAAATTTGGATTAATTTTACTTGACTAAAAGGGAAGAAATCTGGATTATGACGTTTTCTTTCAGAATAAAGCCAATTAAAGGCTCATGTGTTGCTAATGAACACCTGAATTTCGCCAAGATACTCCTAACGATAAGTAAAATATGACATATTACGTCTCCTATGGAAGTAGCACAAAACATAGTATGGACTAAAACCTTGGCCACTGACAGATCTTAACTCACAGTTAGTAGACAGGTACCACTGTATGGGGATAATTTTAAATTAGAGAATTTTTTTCTTCATCTACTCTTTTTTTGCTTCTCTATGCTATAGACACCTATTTAGGTGACAAATTGCAGAGTAGTAAGCTAATAGATAGTTGGGTTACCACTACACAATGATCTGAACCACCAGAACAAATAGTTGTGACCTGACAAAAAGTATTTGGTAAGACCAAGTGCTCAAAATGCAAGAATGGCAGTCACTTGTGTTTATACAATGGAAGACATTGCTTTGGAAAACAGAGCTCAGAAAAGGATTTAGGTGTCATTATAGATAATCTCCTCAGTATAATCTGTCTGGGCAATGCTGTAACAAAAAGGACTAATGAGATTCTTGAATATGGGGGGGGGGGGGGGGGGGAGAAAANGTGGAAAGAAAAATAGTATGAAGCAAAAATAATGAAGGATTCCAGCATCTCTGGGCAGTACTGCCAAGACCCCTACTAGGTTACTGAACCTTGTCCTAATGTCTGCATTTTAAAGAGGATTTGAAGACATTGGAAAGAGTTCAAGTGAGTGTCACAAATGAATTCTATGGTTTTAACAAAAAAAGCCTAAGCCTTCTGATGTGACGGGTAAGGATCTCAACGTATTCAGCTCACTGAAGAGAAAGCATAAAAGCATAGATGTACCTTCATCACAGTCTAGGTAATTGAACTTGGGGAAAACATACGTGAGGAGCTTTCCAATCTGACTGACAAAGATCCAAAGAATAAATGTTGAAGCTAGATAAATTCAACCTTGAAATAAAGGGGCTATTACCACCACTAATAAGACAGGCACAACTTTTCAGAGAAACTAGTGAAACCACCATCACTTGCAGCTTTTTAGACAAGGGCAGATACCTCTGAAGATACACTTTCAACCTAGTTTCAGTTTAGATGATTATGGTTGTCCTTCCTAGCTCTGTAAAAGCTAAACTTAGGCACTGGAATATGCTGCGCAGGGAGGTGGTTGATTCGCCTTCCCTGGAGGTGGTTAAGTTACGGGTGGACGGGGTCCTGAGGGACATGGTTTAGTGTTTGATAGGAATGGTTGGACTCGATGATCCAGTGGGTCTCTTCCAACCCGGTGATTCTGTGATTCTGTGATTCTGTAAACTTCCACCCAGCTTAGTGTCATCTGCAAATCTTGCTAAGGGTGCACTCAATGCCTTCATCCAGGTCATTGAGGAAGACATGGAACAGGGCTGGACTCAGCACTGAGCCCTGGGGAACCCCACTTGTCACTGGCCTCCAGCTGGAGTTAACTCCATTTACCACCACTCTCTGGGCCTGGCCAGCCAACCAGTTTTCCACTCAGGAGAGTGTGTGCCTGTCCACGCCAGAGGCTGACAGTTCCCATAGCAGAATGGTGTGAGAAACTGTGTCAAAGGCTTTGCTCAAGTCCAGGAAGACCACATCCACAGCCTTTCCCTCGTCCAGCAGCCAAGTCACTTTTGTCACAGAAGGCAATCAGGTTGGTTTGGCAGGACCTGCCTTTTGTGAACCCATGCTGACTGGGCCTGATCACCCGGTTCTCTTGCAAGTGCTTCATGATAGCACTCAAGATCACCTGTTCCATGACTTTCCCTGGCACTGAGGTCAGATGGACAGGCCTGTAGTTCCCTGGATCCTCCCTGCGACCCTTCTTGTAGGTGGGCACAACATCAACCAGCCTTCCAACTTCCCCAGTTTTCCAGGACTGTTGGAAGATGATGAAAGGACTTCTTTCTCTCTCTTTCTTCTTTCTCTCTACCTGCCCTCAACCCCTTCCCATGACCTCGTGGCATACGTGTTTGATTGTATCCTAGGGACTTGGGTTTTTACGGGGGATTCTTTGTTGTGCATCCTGGTAGCTTGGTGTGTTTAAGCTTGCTGGAGCCAGAAATAAATACCATTTTGATATTCACCCTGAGAGTAACCTTATTGGCCCCCATATTGCCACACAAACTGATCCACTTTTCCCCCCTTGTCAGGGCCAGACACGATCTCATTGGTCTGGGTTGAGACATGCCTCAAATCATGCTACAGGGTTTAGAGCTGTCAAGGAGATGCAGGTTTAGTATTGCAGGGCCACATTGGCCTCATGGTCAGGGAGAAGACATGACAGAGGGAAAACATTTCTGAGTCTGACATGAGACAACCAGAGAGGCACCTGGTGGATGAACCAGTGCTTCTTCTCAACAAGAAAATCTTTCTCTACACCTTGCTTGTTATAACAGATGTATCTATGTTAGAGTCCCAGGAACAGCTATGCATATTGACAGACATCCCACAGGAACTTTAAACCAATTAGCCTGCCAGACTAAATCCTCTTATAGTCCCTGCAGTTGTTTCTTTTACTCATGTTACCCTGAGTATGTTTTTTCTTCCTTTCACAGGTCACTGGAGGAAAAGTATAAAGAAAAAAGAAAAAGAATTACTCACTCAGAATGAGATTTTACCCTGGTGTCACCTGGGAGTAACTCAGTGAATGCAGTGACTTCCAGGATACACAAAGGTAAGCAAGACAGGATGAAACCCTGTCAAGTTAAGCAAGATAGCTTGCCTGTGAATTCCAGCTCCCTCCCACTCCTGTCTTGTTTTGATGCAGGCAGACAGCTCTGACAGTCGGCTAGGATTTTGATGGCAGGGTTTTGAGAGATCATGATCCATTCCTAAGGCAGGAATGAGCAATTGCCGCAGCAGCAGAGTGGCTATTATGATATCCAAGACAGGACTAAAAAAAACAAAAAAAAAACACAAACAAAAAAAGCACACAGTGCAAGTTTTTGTTCTTGAATAGCAGTGAAGAGTGCTCAGCCCTTCTGAGGCCAGGAAAGCTTTACTTAACATGTGACCCAACACTGTTTTGTGTGCCCAACATGCACGCAACAGAGCAAGAACACACCCTCCAAGAGTAATGCCGCCACAGCCCTATTTCCATCCAGTGCGGCCTCTGCTTGGTACCACACAAGCAAGCTGCGTGCTGGAGGGCATTGCAGGCACATAGCCACACTCTGCTCTCCCCATGGTCTGTCCCAAGCAGGCTCCAGCACCACTGACACCTAAATATAGTGTTTGAAATTAAAGGTATGGAGCAATTATACTTACAAATGTAACACATGAAGCAGCAATGAGTTTAGACCAGAAACAGCAATGGAAAAGCCCAAGGTTCTCAACTCCAGTGAAAACGCACTGGGAAGCCAAAATTAGAAACATCTCATGGCATTGCCCATAATTAAAGGCTCCATCTACAGCAAACAGCTGCGTAACTGGCTAAACTTTGGTGCTTTGAAATGGGATTAGGATGAAATGAACGGAAAAGCAAGCATGTCAGGCACCAGGAGGACAGGCAATACCTTAGTGTGTCTTGTATAGTATGGACCAAATAATAAAACTGGTTTATTGATGCCCTTGTGCAGTTCTTTCCAAGAATTTATTATTACCAGAAATGAAAGTATTACAAACAAAACAGAAGAATTCAGGACTAAAAGGATGTGAGCATCCTACTGCCCACTGGTCTATGCTTGGATCATGCATTGAGCATTTTTTAAGTGCTTTTTGCTATAACGTTTCAGAGGCCTGAGCTTTCTGCTGAAGCCTGTTTCATGCTCTTACCACCACAGGAGAACTGGATGCCTCAGACAGGGTATAGAAATACATAATTACCCAAGGAGATGCCAATCTCTCCTTGAGTGTCTTTAAATGGTGCATGTTGTTTTTTCTGGCTGAAAACTTTGTGGATATGGACAAATGACAGGATAACAATAAGAAAGAGTCATGCTGTGGGGAAGGTGCCATATGGTACACAAATCCCATTAAGAGGGTTTAATGGTTATTTTAAAGCCCATAGACAAGAAGGAATAAAAGGGAGCCCAGTTCAGATATTCTCCAGATACCAATTTTGCTCATGTCTTGGTCACACTGCGAATGCAAGATCCCTCTGTTCTGCTGGCAGTTATTAAATATGACTGAAAGAAGGTGAAATAACCTCCAGTTACTGTAAGCAGGCACCAGTAAGCCAGTGCTATGCATTACTTCCCACAAGTCACCAGACCCTTGTGGTGTTTACATGCTAGCAGCCAGTCTTCTCTCAGGTTGCACTGAGAACTTAACTCAGAAAAACTTGTTCATTTACAATGCACTGATAGGATTTTCCCAGTTTAAAATTTGGGTTTGTCCCTTTCCAGAAGTAACGCACCCTCCTGACAGAGACATTAGGCCAGGGCTTCAAATGGTGTTACTATTCACACATCTATTCCTTCTTTTCTTTTTATTTTTTGATCTGCAGTAGATGGAAAAGAAATTAACTGGGAGGTCTCTACAGGCAAAGTGACTGTACTGTGAGCAAGTGGTAGTACAGAAGCTGCAGAGCTGCTCCCTGCATCAGTTGTCACATCCCAGCCTCGGCTTTCTCATCTGTCTTGTTAGAAGTAACACAGAGGAGAAGGTAGTTAAGTACTGGCTCCAGCCATCAAAAATAACATCATGGAGGTGGCTTGTCAAACTTCAGTCAGTGGAAATAACTGACCTCTGAAAAATGCATCCTGACTGTTCCATCAAGAGTATAAGTGTCTAGTTTCATTTTATTAAATTTGTGTATGAAAACAGTAAATAATTTAGAGTCACAGGCTCTAAATTAGCTAAAGCTCTGACTGCAAAGTTTTAAGCATGCCTGAGGGCCAATTAAAAAAAATGAGTCCACAAAATTTAATCCATCTTTACCTTTTTGCTTCAATGTGACTCTTGTTAGCTTCCTAAAATTAGATTTTTAATCTCCAATTGGCAACCCATTCTCTGTCATTCAAGTATCACAAACAGTGAGAAGATTATAGCCACTTATGTAGTATCTATTTTCCTATAATGCTTTTAGCACCATAAATGTTAAATATAGCATGCAGTTCAAATTAGCTTTAACCTCAAGCTGACTCCAGCTAACTATGCAGGAATAGTCATTTTTAAAAAAACAAAAAACCAAAAAAACAACTCTAAAAAAGGTTAGAAATATCCCCACACTTCAGAAGAAAGTGGTTTTAAGGAGATCAGTGCACATAAACAGATCACTTCAGTGATGAATCCTCTAACAGACTTTTGGAAACCTAGGACTTGTGAGTTCTTAATCTGCCAGACATGAGCAGATTGATTATAATACTCAACGTTACAAACAGGCATCCCAAAAAGCACAAGAAACCAGGGTCACTTCTGCAGTTCCCTTATCCTGGCAATATTTGCAAAAGGCTAGCAGTCAGCATCAAAGCATTATTGTGAATCAAACTCACACTAGTGTTTCCAGGACAGGCCCTTGTAAGCCCCATGAGACCTTCACCAGGAAAACTGGTATATCCCCCCTAAGTAGGGAAGGGGTAATCGCTAGATCTTAAGTCAATGTTGAAGAGAGAAAACAAGCTCAAAATATAGAACAGGACTGACTTCAGTAAAACAACTGCAAGGAACCTCACCTTTCACTTGGCAGTTGCCTCAGGAACAGATATGTCCTCAGTATTCAAGCAGAGGGATTGAAAAGGCTGCCAGAGAGCAGAGGTCTCACACA
Organism: Piaya cayana; assembly: GCA_013389865.1. NCBI lineage: Eukaryota > Metazoa > Chordata > Aves > Cuculiformes > Coccyzidae > Piaya > Piaya cayana. Next base: position 180,278 of record WAAB01017230.1, on the reverse strand, counting down.
TTTGGACAGGGTTATCCACAGCTGGCCAGGGAGTCAGTGCCAGCTCCTGCTGTTCATCCTGAAGTAAACAGCCATCAGATGCAACACCTGTAAAATGACAGGCTCACCTTAAAACTTAGTACTGGGTTTAATAAGGTTGCACGTTCCTCCATGTCTTAGCTTCAACCCTTTTCAGGTAGCACATGGAGAAGAGGGAAGTCCACTCTCAGCAAGCCGAGCACGCTCTCATGCTTCAGGGAGGGAATGACAGCCAAGCCCTAACCTGGCATGGAAAATGTCATAGAAACGCAAATTAAAACTTACCTGATTGTGTCTGCCTGTCCATTTTGCTTCAGCTTGTTAGGAACAATTAAACAGATGCCTAAAGCCTGAGCAGTAAAGCAAGTACCCAGGAGGTCTTCCCAAATAGTTTTCCTCCTTCACTTGGAGGATCGCCACATACACAGATTGTGATATTCTCAAATGTTCATTACTGAGATACACTCATCTGTTAAATACAGATTGGAAGGAGAGGATGGATAGAGCTGGTCAAAGGAGAAATAACGAATTGGAAAAATGTTCTTGTGAACTGCCATGACCACTACCAAGACATTGTGAGCTTCTGTTTTAAAAGTTATGAAATCTCAGCAAAATAAACATATTAAAAAATGTTATTAGGCTTCCACATCAGAAGCAGAATCAAACTGGCTGTACGCATTAAATACAGAGTCCATAGTAACGAACACTGCCCTCACACTGCTTCCAGAATATCTTTCCTTAAGAAACATCAAATTTATTTCAGTTTGTGGACAAGTTATACAGCAGAAGAGTAAAAATGTTTTCACCTGCTCCTGGATACAAAATCAAGGAGCAATAAGATAGTAAATGATACAGGAAATATCAGGAGGAAATAGAAGATTATGGTATTTATTTTGAGCCTCCTGAAACTAGAATGAGCACTTCATGGACCCCAGCAAGTGTATCACTCCCTGAGGAGTACTGTCTTGCCAAGACATGAGGAAAGAAGCTGCACCATAGACTGGAGTGGGGATACAAAGATCTCAGAATGGTTTGGGTTGGAAAAGACTTTAAAGTCCATCCAGTTCCAACCCCTCTGCCATGGGCAAGGACACCTTCCACTGAATCAGGTTGTTCAAAGCCCCATCCAACCTGGCCTTTAACACTTCCAGAGAGGGGTCATCCACTACTAATTTGGGTAATTTGTTCCAGTGCCTCACCACTCTTACAGGAGTGGGGGGAAATCTCTTTCCAATATATAATCTAAATCTGCTCTCTTTCATCTTGAAACTGTTCCCCCTCATGCTATCCCTGTACTCCCTGATCAAGAGCCCCTCCTCATCTTTCTTGTAGGCCCCCTGTAAGGCTGCTATAATATGAAGGACATGGACACAGCAGTAGAATCACGCATTTAGAGGAGAAATGTCTCCAGTTCCCTACATTTCCAGTTTGCAAACCTGTTAAACTCTTGGTTTCACCAACCTCTTACCCTGTTCAAATTCCCTACAGCAGCTGGTGGACAAACATCCCAAGTAGGTTACACACTTTGGAAAAAGAAGTCATTTGAGTTTCATAAACTAGGCCCTTTGAAATAAAGTGCTTCTGTTTACTTTTATTCTGTAGAATTTTTAAAACTTGCTCACACCATGATAGGTGTTAAAGAGATTAGCAAGTTAAGCAATTATCTATGCTTTCATTTCCTCATGAAATGCAAGTTAGTTTAATCTTCTTAGGCTTTGCAATGATACTATAGGGCATAGTTATAGTATGAAATAGCATGTCACTCCAGATGAAAGAGTCAGCAAAGGTTTTCCTCTCCTGTTTAAAAAAAAAAAAGGAAGAAACAGACTTCATAACTGCAGCTTCTGTAATTTGCTTAAGGGACAACTAAAGTTCCACTCAAAAAAAAAAAAAAAAAGAAGCCCAGTCTTCAAAACTGGAAGAAAGAGATTAATGCTATTATTCATGTGACAACACTCCCTGTAATAGCGAAGAGTCAGCATTTGGGTTTGTATGTTAAGAAAACAATACATGCTACCCACATAGTGGGTATGGCATTTTCTATCACTGGAGCAGACTTAATGGGGTCCAAGGAGAGTTCAACTGATCATTTTTTTTAATTAGCTTGTTCCTGTTGAAGTGTCTTCAAAAAAGGGAGTACAATGAGAAAAATATTTCTTTAGTATTGCTCTGAAATTTTAGACTTGGTCAATGTCCTGGCACTTCCAAACACATCCTTAGTGTTGCCAGCCCCCTGACAAGAGCACTGGACTTATTTTTACTGTGGAATGAATAGGGATAGATGAATTTCACACTAGCTTTCTCCTCTTCGTCTCCTCAAGATAGCACTGAAATCAAACTGATAGCACTGAAATCAAACTGATAGCACTGAAATCAAACTGATAGCACTGAAATCAAACTGATAGCACTGAAATCAAACTGATAGCACTGAAATCAAACTGATAGCACTGAAATCAAACTGATAGCACTGAAATCAAACTGATAGCACGCTGCTTTTATTTATAATAGAACTGACCTACATCCTGAGGAGTATGCAACATGTCTGACTGCTGCAGGGGGCTGCTGAGTCCTGCTGGTGGCTCACAGCCTCATACCTCTTCAGGCTTTTTTTCCCAGAGGCCTGGGGGGAAGATGCCAGGAGACACATTACCACCATGACCAACTACGAAGAGCACAAATAACAAGCACACAATTTATCCAGATGAATCTCATTGAACTAAATCTAATTCCCCATAACTGTAACTGAGTGGAGAACCAGTGGCAAGAGCACACATGGCAGAGGCCTAAGGATGCACAGGCATTTGATCTGCTCAGCCTGATGAATGGTAAAGCTGTGTCACATCACAGCTGGGGGAAAAAAAAAAAAAAATCACTTGGCATTTCTGAAGAGTCAACATTCCTACCAAATATTTTCTCTCTCATTACAGTAAGGAGACTCTCAGACCCCACAACATTTGTCCACCTGACATGTGGTTAAAGCACTCCAGGGTGTATATTCAGATGTAATCTGCCAAGGATCATAGAATCATTAAGGCTGGAAAAGGCCTCTAAGATCCTCAAGTCCAACCATCAGTCCAACATCACTGAGCCTACTAAACCATGTCCCAAACTGCTATATCTACACTTTTTTTTTTTTACACCTCCAGGGATGATGACTCAGCTGCTTCCCTGGACAGCCTCTTCCAATATTTGACCACTCTTTTGGTAAAGAATTTTTTTCCACTATCCAATCTAAAAGTCCCTTGTTGCAACTTGAGGCTATTTCCTCTCATCCCATCACTTATTACTTGATAAGAGACCAGCACCCACCTCACTACAACCTCCTTTAGCAATGCCTTTCCCACAGCCCATCAGGACAAGTGTACCTAGTGAAAGGATCCGGATCTAGTATCCACACACCCCAGCAGAGGAACTTCTGAGGACTGCAGGCACCCAATTGCCCATGCTGTTCTTTGTGACCACCATTGTTGATTTAGCACAACCAGCTGAGCAGTACTGGCCAAGTACACCAAGAAAAATGATCTTCTCTCCTACCACAGAATCTCTGGAGGTCAAAGGCACTGACAGTTTCTCTTGCTGTTAGTTTTCCTGACTGTGCCTCACACTCAAGAAACACTCACGTACAGACATGAGCTGAAGTCAGGGAGCTCTATGCACCCAGCTAGACCAACTCCTAGGGTACCTTCCTCCCCTAGATGAAAGCACTGTCCTTCTAGTCCTGGAGGTGTTAAATCAACTAGAGGCCTCTCTAACCCAGGGAGCCAATTCCCAGTAATGTTAATGTAAAAATCATCTCCCCACTAAACTGTTTCTAACAAGAGCAAAGTGCTGGAGAGAGGACCGTCCCTGCATCACTTGCTGAGGGGAAGGATCTGATGTCCTGAGCATCCGTAAGTCCATTTAATACAGTGACCCATCTCCATTTATTGAATTGATTTGGCATACCAATGCTTACTCTTGAGTGTATTTAAACTAATGGCTGCTAAAGCAGCTTATTTGACTTTTTAATCTAGCTTTCCCATACAGTCATTTGTGGAATGACTGTTTGAAAGGGAACCAGACAAGAAATCAGGGCAAAACTTCCACCAACAGTCACTGAAAATGGAATGGAGTGGGCACAGCACATGCAATTACAGATTCATTACCATTACTTGGCCCACAGCTGAGCATTTCTACAGGCACATGAACATTCCCTGTAAGTAGATTTCAGACAAGCCCCAAACAGCCTGCACATTAAAAAATTAATTTCACCCTCTAAAGCAGGAAATACAAATTCCCACACCAGTCCCTCTTCTCAGGCAGAAAGGGGACCTGTCCAGTTCAGAGGAGAGGCTCAGGCAGGTGGTTCATTGCCCTATGTTCTTTCAAGGGTTCTCACTGTCATTAAGCACTGAGGTAAAAAGAGCATTGGTCACTGAAAGAGGTTCAAGAGCCTACTGCAGTGTGCAAGAGACTGGTTCTGATCATAGATTACTTGAATTATCAAGCAGGTGCAATATTCTGTGTCACTGTACGGGGGAAGCCTCTTTGCATCAATTGCCCTTAGAGAAAATAATGTTGATCTCTTACAAAACAAAGATCCATTGATCTGTTATTTACTGTATCTGTATCATACTATTTTCCTTTCCAAGTTCTTCCATACCTTTCTATGGTAATTAAGCATGCCACACCAAAAAAAAAAAAGTGCAAAATCATATTAACCCAAACACGCCACACAACTTTTGTTTCTGCACTATAATTTTTTTTTTGTGGCAAGGGTGGCAAGGCACTGGAACAAGTCGCCCAGAGAAGTCCTAGAGGTGTTCAAAGTGAGGTAGGGTGAGACTTTGAGTAACCTGATCCAGAGGGAGGTGTCCCTACCCATGGTGGGGGGGAGGAGAGGGCGTTGGAACTGCATGATCTTTGAGAGCCCTTCCAACTCAAATCATTCTAGGATAGAAAAAGCTATGCAATGGACAGCAAACAGTCTTTGCAACAGTAATTATTAGATTTACTTCTAATGCATCACATATGACTTTCTGATGACTTTCACAGCTTGTCTTTTGCAGGTTCCCCTACCCCCCATGCTGCAAAACTGCAGACAATGCAAGACCATGTCCAGGTATCATGTGTAACCTGTATCTCCTTCATAGGTCCTCTTCTAAACATTGCCACTGCTACTTTAAAGATGCTCAAGAAATCAACAAAGTTAATTTTAAAAAAAAGTATTGTCCAAGCTTGCTGTTCTGATACTGATAACCTTAAAACAGTAGTACAGACACTGCTTAAAAATTAGAGACAAAATAGTCCTAAGGCATTCTCCTCTGAAAGGACTGGTGCAGCCTATGCCAAATCTTGACCAGCACATGCCCCCTCAGAAAGGGGCTCCTCTCACAGACAGACCCTTTGTGACTGTCTCAGTACACTCACAAGAGCCAAGCAGCACAGTCTGAGAGCTCCTGCTCAGAGCAAGGAGCTGGAGATAGGAGATACAGAGGAAAATAAGCCAGGAAGGAATATATAGTACAAACACAATTATAGTTGCTGGATATAAAACACCATCTTCAGTTTCCTGAAGAGAACACTTCCATCTGCATGACTCCAAAGGTGAAGAGTCAGTTCCCATCATCTGTCACAACAGTAAAAGAAAAAAATCACCTGTAGGCAATCTCATCCTGGGGATAATGAAGCTAGCTCAGCCTGGCAGATCATAGATATCATAGATCATAGAGTCCAAACATTCCTATCAAACACTAAACCATGCCCCTTAGGTCTACCCGTGCCTTAAACACCTCCAGGGAAGGTGAATCAACCATCTCCCTGGGCAGCCTGTTCCAATGCCCAGTGAACCTTTCTGTGAAAAACCTCCTCCTAATGTCTAGCCTAAATCTCCCCTGGCGGAGCTTGAGGCCATTCCCTCTTGTCCTGTCCCCTGTCACTTGGCAGAAGAGGCCAGCTCCCTCCTCTCTANACCATTTCTGATACAAGCCAGGATGTCACTGGCCTTCTTGGCCACCTGGGCACACTGCTGGCTCATGTTCAGTCGGCATTAAGTTCAGAAGGCATTAAGTACCTCAGCCTTTTCCTCATCCCCCATCACTGTTGCTCCTTCTGCGTCCAAAAGGGGCTGTATGGTCTCCCTAGTTCTCCTTTTGTTATTTATATATTTGTAGAAAGGTGGTTTTTTTATCTTTCACAGACTTAGCCAATCTGATTTCTACTTGAGCCTTAGCCCCTCTGATTTTTTCCCTACACAACCTCACTTCCCTCCTGTAGTCAACCCAAGAGGCCTGTCCCCTCTTCCAGAGCCCATAAACATTCCTCCTCTTCTTGATGTCACTCAAGATCTCTCTGTTCAATCAAGCTGGTTTTTAACCCTGCCAGCTTTTTTTTCCAGAACATGTGGATGGTTTTCTCCTGAGCTGCTAGGATCTCCTTTTTGAAGAGCTCCCAACCTACATGGGCTCCCTTACCCATGTCTCCCATGAGACTTTGCCAACCAGCCTTCTGAAGAGTTCAAAGTCTGCCCTCTGGAAATTAAATGCTACTGTCCTGCTTAGCACCCTCTTCACTTCCCCTAGAACAGAAACCCTATCATCTCGTGATCACTTTGTCCCAGGCGATGCTGCAGACCTGAGAAGCTGGAGGAGCAGATGCAGCATGATGTGACCAGCCTAACTCTTTATGAAAGCCACTTTTACTCCTGTGTGGCTGGAACCATGCTCAGGGCGACATTCTTCTCTTTCCTGGGCATCCTACTTTCCCACAGCAATCGCAGTACCTGACTGTTGCTGCAGCTTCAAAAAGCACAGAAGGAAATGGCATAATCTACTTAAACCACATGATCCACCTGGCAGTGGATTTCTGAGTGATTATCACATACCTCAGGTTGCCTCTGGACTTTAATCACTCAAGAAGTGCAATAATCTCCAAAACACACACCCTATTATGGCTTATCAGTGCAGAAAATTAGTGATGCATAAAAAACCAGGTGTGCTTTTCCACACACACTTGGATCTGGCAGGGATCCTGGGAGCTATGTCATGCCCTCTCTTGGGTCAAGTGCAGAAAACAGCTCTCCCCTACTGCCACTGACTGCTCAAAGGTATGCCAAAAAGTCACCTCCAGACACAGTGCATCAGCGATTCGCTTGCTAGATACTTGCAGGCAGAGCTGGGAAGAGGGAAAGGTCATTCAGTGCTGTGCCTCCTGTGAAAAAAATAGAATTTTGTGGAAGAAAGCCCCTGAATAGTCCAAGACTGAGAGCACACAGTGGTAGAAAGCCAAGCAATGAGAAGAGAAAGCCACAGGTCTGTTATAACTACTTCTTCACTTTCAGAAAATGTTTTGATGAGGTCCCAGAAGAGGGTACCTGCCATTTTCTTCAGTCTTTACTGAAGCTGTAGTAGAGATGTGGGCTTTATCTGTTAGATTTTGAGTCAGAGAAGTGGACTACAATTTCCTGCAGAAATCAGTGTTCCCCCCTCAGCACCCATCCAAACAATATTAAAAGGGTGAGTGGATAAGTAAGAACAGAAACAAAGGGGTGTTTAAGCTGAAAGACAGAACTGGAAGGATGCCTGAAAACACAGAAAATGTTCTTTGGAAGAAGGTCAAGAGAAAGCTGTATCACAGACTCCAGTCACAAAAAAGTTGAAACGCCTAAAGCCTTGGCTCACCTCTGCATTCAGCTACTTGCCTAAGGAGCCCAACCACAGCTCAGCTTCTGATTTACTTTAGCCTTGCAGGATAGAATTGTTTATAACAAGCCAAAGGGAGATTCATTGTCCAGTCTCTTCAGGCCAACACCACTGGCAGCACACCTCACTGCAGCTTAATCTGCTCTAAGCAGCCCAGACAGCAGCTGCCATTTGCTTTGTGCTCTTGCATAAACGCTGCAGATTTTACTCCAAAATCTGGATTTGACAAACTGCAAGCAAATAAAGACAGCTGATGATGACATCCAAGCATCTGAGCAGATTGCCCTTAAGCAAACAGTCTGCCAGAAAGAAAAATGTAAATTTCTTAGAGAAATAAACTTAGGATTCATATTTGTTTGCTGTTGAAACTCATCATTTGAGCATTGTTTATCTTCTGCTTTGTGACACATCTTAGCTAACATTTTTATGCATTACTGATGTTTCAGCCAGGAGAATAACAGGAAAAAAACCTCACAATCACATTACTATCTCTATTGATCATAAAGTATAGTGTACCTCGCCTCAGAGAGAAGAAACCTTTACAATGATCCTCACAAATGTTTAGAGAGTACAAAACTAGTACTCCTCATACAAAACTCCTGTTAAGGACAATAACTTTACATAAGGAAGTTGCTTAATATTCTATCAAGCATAAAACCACCAACATTCATCAAGAAGCACGTTACTTTTTATGACAAATATACCATATTGTAATTCTTAATTCCTTTCAAAGAATTCTACTGCTAAATACCATTACTCTATAGTGAAATCATAAGTTATTATATTTTCCACACATACTCAACTGCCATCAGGGTATCAGAGGCATGAAATCAGAGTTGATGTTTCTGTACAGAATTTGATGTCTGCAATAGAGAAGCCAAGAACACTTGCTAAAGCAGCAAATCAGTGTTTGCATTGGTAAGAAATGAAGAATGAAGTTTATCTATCGAACACTAAGGTGAAAGAGGACATATTAAGTAGATGAGCTCTGTCAGCCTGAAGGTAATTAATTTCTTGACATGCCTCAATAACCAAGTGCCTTCTCAATTCAGACAAGCAAATCTTGTTTACAATGCAAAAGGTGGCATAAGATCTTTGTGCTAAGGAATAAAAAAGCAGCAGTTGCTCCGTATATTAAAAAAGTTTGTACACCAAAGACATGCAGAACTGCTGTGCTGTTAGTAACAATAAAATACTATTTAGTAAATAGAAGGAACCCTGCCAGGCTGCATGTCCTATAGCAAGTGGTATATGTGCAAAGTGAAATGAAATTCTATCAAATAATTCTTCTCTCCATCTGCTTACACTCCCCTTCCTCTACGGTCTTTTTTCTTTGCCTTCACAAACTTCCCTAAGCACCAGGCAGCAGATACCTGATCTAGGGCTGAGATGAAAAAGGCTTTTTCTCCCGCAAAATCCGCAGTACCCTTGCACCCCCTGCTGGAAAAGGAGCCCCCAGCAGACAGCCGGGAGAGCCTTTACACCTGCATTTCACCATTAGGCACTGGGTTTCAACTTAAAGATCTTTTAACCTAGTGACATCAATTCGATTCTAGTCAAAAAGATCACTGACTTTAGTTGTAGTTAGTGAAAAGTTTACCTGTAGGATTAATGAATAAGGCCAGGTCATGAAAATTCCAGATTTTATGATCACGCTCTTGCAAGGTCACTCAGTTCTTTGCTGTTCATAAGGAAGGTTACCTACTGTGCTGGGTAGGAAGGCCATTTTAATAAAAAAAAACAACACCCTGCCTTAAGCAGCAATATCTCATTAAATAACACATTGAGAGGACAAACATTTGCTAGCTACTGAAAACAGGGCTTTGCTATTGACACAGACATCACTGTGCCAGATCATAGAATAGTTTGGGTTGGAACAAACCTTAAAGATCATCCAATTCCATGCCCGTACAATGGGGAACGTCCCAGTAGACCAGGCTGCCCAAGGCCCCACCCAACCTGGTCTTGAACACCTCCAGGGATGGGGCAGCCACAACATCCCTGGGTAACCTGTGCCAGTGTCTCACTACTCTTATAGTGTAGAAATTCCTCCTTATGTCTAGTGTAAATCTGCCCCCTCTAGTCTGTAGATCTTACATAGTAAGGATGGTGAATTCTTCTGTAACCTTGACTCTCTCCCTTTAAGGTCAGCAGCAGATCACAGTATGATCGTTTATTTCTTATCAATATTTGCTACTAATTTAAATAGTAATCCAAAGAAAAATGTTCCTGTTTCTCAGTAGGAAGTGTGTTTAAAAATAAAATTATTCAATGAAGCTACTAAAGTTCGATATTTGGTTATTCCACTTTATCAAATAAAGATAGCAATAAACTCATTTTTAAAGAACACTCCTGCTGTTATACTTATAACCAGAAGGTGGCAATGAATTGTCACAAATCTGCTCCAAGCATCCTTAACCACTGCCTGACCGAGATGAACAAGGGAGAGTCCTGGCCATGTCACATAGCTATGAATTTGTCATTTTATATACTAGTAGGGCAAACTCCTCAGAATTAGGGCAATATAGCTAATAGTTAACTCCCATTACACTGGGCAACAACAATACTTTTTCTCCCCCCTTGCCTGCTCCTTCCATCCTCTGGCATATATGCCCTGGCTTTTCTGAAAGACCACTGGAACTCCAGGGCTCAGGAGGACCCCACATTCCTCAGTGTGTGCAATACCTGCAATACTGTCATGTCAGCAGTGGAGCAGAACTTTAGGGAGAGTTTCAAGGAGAAAAATACGTTCCCATGATCCTTACCACTTACATCATCTCCAATGACAATGTCACACTATGGAAATCTAGGGGTTGGCTGGATCCTCTGCTGGTTTCCAGCAAGTCTGAGAGCCACGCTGCCACTATGCCTCTCCTTCACTGTTTCTGTATAACTTCAGAGATATCTTTGTATTGATCGCCCAAGCAGAGGCTTCCCAGGTTTTACTGAGAGAGAAGTTCTTAGCATCTGGTCCACAGCCAAGTGCACTAGGAAACACCCTGGGCACACAGGTTCATATTGAAAGCATCCTTTCAGATGGCTGAAGTTTCAGGAAGAAAAATTCACACATGCACATCTGCACAGTGACACCAAAGAGCCTTGGAGCCCTCAAAGTTTCCTCCACATGGTTCAGTTGACCAGGAGGCCAAATTCCCTCCTGCACTGCTCTAGATCTGGACTGCTCCCTCTGGTCCCAGGGCCAATACGCACTCCTGAGCTGTGGGACACCCCTGGGCAGGCACTGCTCCAAGCTGTACTGCCAGCTGTCTGTCACAGATGCAGAAGAGCTTTCCCGTGACAAAACAAATAGGTTAAAGGAATGCTGGGAATATCCCTGTAAATCTGCAGTTACAAAGCACTACTCACCCCTGCACTGTGGGCAAAACAAAGAGCAGGGTGTAAGAACAGCACTACTTGAGGCATGAAAATGCACTGTGCTCTGCCCATCAACAGTTTGTCCCAACACACTCTAATGCACTACCAAAAAAAGAACTTCAGAACATTTTACTGTTTTTACTAAGATGCTTCAACATGGTTACTTCATTTTCCATTTTTAATGAGTTGTTCAATATTCTTTTTTTAGTGGAATCTTGTCATATTTTATTCTAGTATTACCCAAACAAAAAGAACACATTTGGCAGAAGAAATTGCTGTTTACTAAGTACTAAAACAGAAAAAGAATTAGTCATCTAAAGCTGCAAAATGGAAACAACATTCAGGATATTTCAACTCCAATGCAGGATAGGGTGAATACTGGGACTTCCTTCTTTACATGATCATTTCTACACAAGCACAGAAGGAGAATCCAACAAAGAAGAACCCAGGTGTTGGAATTGCTCTGTATTTACACAAAATGAGTAGCAATTCTCTCAATAAGTTTTGAGATAAGGACAAAATGTATTTGTAGCTTTTTTAAGAAAGAAATTAAGAGAATTTTTTTATTCCCATATTTCAGATGAAGAATTCTGAGATCTTTGTTTCAAAGAAGTGGTTACAATGACTGATTACTTCAAGATCAGTTTTGCCAGTGCCCACATGGCATCTCAGACAAGATGTGCACAAGCAAAGGAGAAGGAGAGGACTAAAATTCAGGGTTGGGAGAAGCCTTATCATTGGGGTTGAGAGGCATCTGGATCAGCACAGCCTCCCAACAGCCCAAAAGCTGCATTTGCTCTGCCTGGGACTTGGTGGTGGAGGGAGAAGGAAGGCAGGCTGAGACCAGCTGTCAACATAACACAAGTTGGATGTGGTTAAGAGCCATACCTGGACCCAGAATAAAACATGGCAGGAAATAGGGCACATTTAGCTCTAAACCCTGAGAAAATGTAAGTCTGAGAAAGGTTTAGAGTGAAGTGGTAACCAATCAAATGTGCAGTGTTGCTCATTTTGTAGCACGTGAAACTACTGAAAGATTAAGTGCTCAGGGAGACTGAGGGAAATGCAAAAGGGGAACAATATTTCAGCAGGTCATGAGAACAATAACTATTTCCACTTCATTTGTACGTGTGCTAAGCATACTAGGCATTACTTCAGAGACTGGGGTCAAAAGTTCAGTGATTATAGATCTTTGCTAAAGGAATTGTGCTAGGAGATGCATCTGGACTGCTGCTAGGGTAGAGTCAGAGCCAGGTTTCCACTAACCCTTACCCCTCTTCTGGCCTAGTAGGGCTTCCCAGCTGAGATCCCTTAAATATATAACTGGCACACTGAAAAACAGCCTCAAAGCTTCTCTCACTGTAACCTCACAGCCAGGATGCTTCAAAACAGTGACTGGGAAGCAGAACACATAGGGCTAGCATACATTTTGCATCTCAATATATTTTCCATGCTGCCAGTCTCCTCAGCCAGCAAGAGCATCCCTTTGTTCCAGACTCTCTTCAGCATATCCTTCAAAAACATATCTAAGTACAGCACACAAAAAATATCATATATATATATACACATATACGAGGGACAGAACAAAAGCCATCTTCCCCATCACCTATCAGGGGAAGTTAGGTAACTACAGAAGAGAAAACTAGAGCACTTTAAATTATAAGCTAGTGCCTTGCAACAGAGTGCAAACACTCCCCCTTGCAATACATCAGCATATAATTTCTTGCTGTCTCCACTGCGGTGCATGTGTATAGTTGGTGCCCTTGTGCACATTTCAACACCCACTGCTTTCTCACCACACAGTAGGACACCCATTTTCCAGGTACGAACACAGCACCCAGTCTTGATGATATCCATATAGGCTTAAATGGGATCTAACTGCTGCTAAAGGAAGCCTTGGACCAGCTTCATTCCCCCTGGGGAAGCAGTAGATGACCATTCACAACCCCGGGGCAGATCTCCAGCAAGCCAGCAATCCACTGAGCACCCCAGACTGGCACCAGCAGACACAGCTCCCTCCCAAACACTGCTGCAACCTCTCTGGAAATGCAGGACATTGTACCCTTTGTCACATCCCTGCTTGCCTACCAGCGCAGCAAGTCCCAGCACTAGTCAATTTACCTTGATGCAAAAGAAGCTCTTCACAAGCTGACAGCATTTTATCCTTAACCTTTAGGCTTCAGTGGTCTGATGGGCTCAACGCCAACCCCATATGCCCCAAGATATATGGTGAAGTTCCCTCCATACCTTCAAAGAGGTAGCCTTTATGTCACCCCTTATGGACACAGTAGCTGTTGGTGCTCAGGGATAACCTGAAGAGAAGGGGAACTGCAAGCACAGGTTTTCTCTGCCTGAGGAAGATCACAGAGCTGAAGTTAAAAAAAAAAAAAAAAGGGTAAATTACACAACCACAATGCTGGGAATGTCCTTTTGCACCAGCTGTTGATGTCTTAAGTCTCTTGCCTTTCTCCAAAACATATCTATAAACAGATTCTCATGACTCAGAGTTTCACCACACAGTTTGACTTTATTTACATTGAGCTGTCAGGAAAGGAGGATATTTCTGTTGGCTCCAGGGGCATTATGCCACTGAGTTTTCCAGCTATAGGTAGCCTCACAGAAAAGAAATCTTCCAGGGAAGCATCAAGAAGACTTGAGGGAAATAGAGGACCAGAGGCTGCCGTTAACTCACACAGAGCTTAGCTGAACTGGGTTCAGATAATGAATACTGGCTGGGTAAGACACAAGCTCATTTTTCAAGGACTCCTGTAAAACTCTCTTAAATTATAGGAGCTCACAATGCATGCTCTAAGGGTATAAGCCTGACAGACATTGATGATTTCACTTTTTCTGAGGAGGGAAAAAAAAGAAAAGTCTACAGAAAACAAATCCATTTCTTCTTTGGAAGCTTCCTCACCCCTTTAGTAATTAAGTTTACCATAATGACCACTGCAATCTAAATCTAGTAAGAAGTGCAAATTTGTTTTCCATTGGTGGCCATTTGCACTGCTCTATTTAGGCAACTCACTAAAGCCTAGGAACAATATTGCAAGACATCTCACTTAAGTCAGTGGCTAAGAAGAAAAGCTTACCTAGACAGTATTAAATCACTATAATTGATTGAACCCTATTGCTTATGGTCCAATTCCAGTGGCAGGAAAGGTATATGCTGGGTTATTTACACACACACTATTGCATTCATTTATCCACAGCTGCTTTCTGCCTTGGGGAAACAAAATTTAATAATAAAAATAATTAAACCTCATCAGCCTTCAGGCATTTAGAAGCCCCAGAGCCCCATTGCCAGATCTTCTGAAAATGTGCAAGCCTTCTCATGAGAGAGATTGGAACTTGGTTCTTGCAGAGACCGGCTGCCAGAACTGCCACAGCACCTGGTTGTCACTCTCCAGTAACAGATCACTCCATGGTATTGACCCCCCTGCTCTGGGTTAATTCTTCAAATTGTCTCACCACATCTTTTCCCTGTAGGCTGATGTAACTTGTTTAAGCATACACTTATTGATTTATGACAGCACTAGGGATGTTAATCAGATGTCTGCTCTCCAGTTAACACACACTCTGCAAGAGATGCAGGACAATAGTCTCCCATGTGGGATGTCTAGCCTCCTCCCTTGAAACCAAAGGCAGCCTCACAGCTTCCACCAGCGTTGCAAGTAAAGCAAGGGCATTGCCTCTTGCTCTTAATTCTCAAGTGCCATTTTCTTTAAATACAGCTACAACCAAGGAAATAGAAAAATGTCTTTAAAAAGTTCATCATTAGGACCTTACTGGAGCCCACCAAAATCCTAAAACCTCGTCAGGAGGTACAAGGTTCCCTTTCAAATGCAATCTCATTTGTCACCATTTAAAGAGCCACTTTCCTTCACAGCGCATGTTCAGCATCCTTTAGCTCACTACTGTATGCTCCCTGCATTTCCCCTTTAATGAAAGGATGTGTATAGTGCAGAAGCCTGCATGGAACAGCCTCTTTTCCACACATACAACTTAAGTAATGCAATACAGAGAAGAATGCTTACATAGTTAAAAAAACCTTTTCATTCTATTGTTGTGTTCAAAATTAAATAAATTCAATTCATTCAGTGAGAATGAAGTTCCCTTGCACATGGCCCCATTTCGTAAAAAGGCAGAGAAACTTCACCCCCTAACTTTGTGCTTCTAGAATAAAACAAATGCAAAACTTCAACACATCCACCCTGCCAAACTACTAAAGAAAACTGGAGTTCCGATTCCAACTCTAATCTACATAACCTGATGCTCCAAGATTACAACTGGGACACCACCAGTCCCATCACCTTTTGACAGCAAATCCCATGCATTTTCCCACCAGCAAGAGGGCTCGGAGCAGGAAGTCTCTCAGCTGATTCTCCCAGGTGCTCCCCCTGCTACCCAGCTAGTCCTGCCTTGGTTAGCAAACAGACTTCATCTCCTCCAATTTGCAAACAATCCAAAGAGCTCTCAGTACAACTTCCAAATACAAATTTAATGGATGTGCTGACAAACCTCAGCACTTTTAAAGATATTCATTCTATGTACAACCCACTCTTTTTCACTTTGGGGGAAGGAGGAGAAGATGAACTGATCATTTATAGAAAAAAAAATATATTACTTGAAGTGGATTCCAGACCCATCTCAGACCCTTCAAACACAGCAGAGGGAAAGCTGATTTAGAGGCAAGCAAGAAGAGAAGAGCAAATACAACAAGGCCTAAAAGTAACTAAATTTATGGCCACGGCAAATGCTCTAGGGAAGAGAAATATTAACACCATCAAAGCAGAAGCAATTCCAGAACTAAGTAACAGTGACACGTCTGCCCTTTCACAGTTTTCTTATCTCATCTGACTTTTTCTACAGCCAGGCCACAACCAGCAATGTCTTTGGATCAGTGCTGTGCAGCCTGGAGCCTGCTAGAAGCAGCCTTGAAGGCCACCGACCTAGGGTCAGTATTGCCCTGGGCAGGGAACAGAAGACACCCCACAGCACTGACCATGCTCGCAAGCACTGTCTGCTGCTCCATTGCCAAGCCCAGCTCTCACCCAGCAGGGGTCAATCCCAAGAAAGATTTCCCAAAGCCCTGCATTGGCACAGACTTGCTAAGGAGGAGACACCAGGAAGGAGAAGGGAAACCAGCACTAGATCCACATGCTTCTAGTCCAGGCAGGGAACCAACAGGACACACGCAGTTCCCAAGAGACCATCAGTGTAGTCCAAGTTTCTAATGTCAGGTATCTCATATTTACGGCAAGGTCCTTGAGAACAACCTTCAAGCAACTCACAACATTTTCAAACAACTGCAAAAGTACTCTTGGATGATTAATGAAGAAAGGCCAAAAATACCTTAAGTATCATTAAGTATGGATTACTATTCAGCTCTATTCAAAACCACCAAAGGTGTTTTGATAAATCTAAAAGCACCAGCAGGAGCCACTGCCCTTTGTACCTTACTAAGAAGAGCTCCCAACTGACAAGGGCTACATGAACTCATATGCTGCTCTGAAGTAGCACTGACAACAGAGATCTCAGCAGATACTCCAAGTGACAAAAAACCACGAAACCCCTACCTTCGCTCTGCCACCTCTATCCATAACCTATTCCAGGTCCTCGCACCAGCAGCAGATTTAAAACAGTACTGCCTTATCCCATCCTAAAAACAGCCTCACCTATAGCCTGAATTCATTTTCCCCCACAGTGTAAGACTCAGCTTTATAACTTCCAGAGGAACCAGCCCTGATGCACACCTGATATCCCTTCCCAAATTTGTGTGGCTGCTAATCCTACACACCTGCAAACACCCACAAGGTGGTTTCAATCTCCTCTCATGTTATGTATGCTGAAGAAAGGTGCATTTTCTCCCCTTTTCCTCAGGTGTTTTTCCATACTTTGAATTGCTATAGCCATTCAAAATTTTAAGCCAAAGGAAATGTCACTTCTTATGAACAAAAGAACACAATGGGAAGAGGTGGGCAAGACCCATGATAAATTCTGTCATAACCGTACCTAACATGCCTATAATGTATGCACATGAGCAATTATCTAAGGCACTGAGTAATTATCTAGGTTCATCTTTTCTGACTTTCATAAGACACATGGAAAAGTAGGATCCGCTATAATATTTTGTTGTTTGTCTCAAGACACTAACACTTATTCCATACTTGGCACAGAATCACCTCTTTCAAAATAATTTTATAAAAAGGCATTACAAAATTGCCATATACCAGAGCTTTTATTGACAGTGAAATGTCACTTAACTAGTATGAATATACAAGCTGACTTGTATCCTGTCACATACAATACATTCTGCAAACACATTTTTAATTCTTTACCAAGGGATTTGCCTCTCCATTTAAATAAAACACTCATATTCAATTCATTCTGCTTGGGATACTGTTGATCACTTTACAGATTACTAAACCAAACTATCTGACAGGTTATTTGAAATATCCTTTTCCTGTAGCCAGCATGAGGAGAACGCCCAGCATGAATGAAACCTACATTTAAACTGTCAGCAAATCAGATTACCAATCCAATACTGCTTTTAAAGCCACAGAAACTATTTGTGGCTGACTAGAAGATGTGTTTTCTGCTGTCTTAGCTCTGAGAAGCTACTATGCAACAAAGAGCTAATGAGGAATTTTATTTGGGCTACAGCAAAACCCCAAAAGACAAGCAGACATGAGTGGCTAGTGGAGAAACAAGTTAAGAACATCTAGCATCAAAACACTTCTTCAGTTCCTGCCCCTTGTAAAACTGGATGAGAAATTAATGCAAGCACGAACCTGAGGAGTTTACAGCAAGGATAGAAATTGTATTTTTACAACCGAAAAGCTGAAAAATGGGGGGGAAGTGATATTTTTATGATTGGTTGAAGAACATTTTGACAGGCTTCCTCAAAAGAGCGAAGAAAGATGTGATAGGACAAAAGCAAGCTAGAGTGTTAAGAAGAGAAACCATTGGAAGGAGGAGAAAATTCCCAAATCTTCTAGCTGTTTCTTGTGTCTGAAAGGTGGACAACATTTGTAGTGCTCTTCTAGTCTGGGACTGACAGAGCAAATCTTTGATGGATTTAAAGAGACAAGGGTAGTTTAATGCAACACACATAGTAGACATAGGTCTAGTGGGCACAAAACAGGAAAAGGCATTTCATACTCAACATTAGGAGACTACTGAAGCCATTAATTTTACTGGACAGCTAAGTATTCTCCAAGGAGAGGAGCAGAACTTAGCCTTTTGGAAGTAAAGATATGATTTAATTGTAAAGAATACAATGTCTTTCAGAACGGAAAGACACACTATCATTTAATAGCTCTGTCTTAACTCTAGCTGAACAATTGTCTATTACAACTAACAAGAACATCAACTGTTGCTAGAGCTAACACATGCTTAGACACAAACCCTTGAATTATTTTCTCTCTTCTCTTTCTCGTCTATTTTTCTGTCTCTCTCTAAACATTATTGACAAAGAGTGAAGCAGCATAAAATATGGGTGCAACATTAAAAGAAAAAAAATCAGATCATTTACCATTCCTAAAAAAAAAAAAAGGTTATGATAACAATTGTTAAAGAGCAGGTTTGAACACAGTTTTACAGAAATGGACAGGCACATTTTCATGTACAGCCCTCATTCCCATATCATGTTGGACATTTTGACAGCCAGACAAACACAGCAGGGACCCAAAGCAGGACCAGGGGCATGGAGACCTGCCTAGCTTCCTTCCCCCTGAATGCCACATGTTGCCACCAGCCGTGGGATTTACCAGCACCTGCCAGGAATCCCTCTTTCCCTTGCTCTCCAAAGCTCCTCTGGGTGACTTCATCTGCCTCTGCCTGTGCCCCTGTGTCTGAGAGATTTTAGTGCCCAACAGGACAGGCAGGAAGCTCAACAACTGCTAACAAACAGGAAGATGTTAATAGCTACGACAAAAGAGCCAATATTTTCTCAATAATTCCACTCATGGCAATAATTTCTTGGTTTCTGTTTGATAGCCCCACCATTTTGTGCACAAAAATGCTTTTTGAAATTCAGTTGTTGAAAATTGACTTTATCTCCTCTCTCCTCCCTACTCCTTCACATCTTTAACGTGCTTCTCAAGCTAGGGGAGTCTCTCCTATCCCATTAGCAGGTGTCTTTAATCAGAATCTAGAATTAGAAAAGAAACACAAAATTAGTTTTAGCACTAAGTGCTAATAAGTATTGCCATATACTTAGGAGGACAAGCTCTCTGTTGTAGACATTGAGTACTTGGGCTATTAAGAAAATTAATATTTTGCAGACCTGAGGAACCCTAACTCTCTGACTCATTATGTTTGGACTCCTCATATCAAACAATTTTTCTCCTACAGAAGGAAGACTCCTAAGGATGCATGATTAACTTAAGTTTATTGCTGACATCAGAGTGCATTGCAGCAGTTGTTGCTTCTCTCTCTCCCTCTTGTCTGTCTGTCTCTCTGTAAAATCACCCTAACAGCATCAAAAACAACTGTTTTTTTACCAATTCAGCAGGAAGCAGGACAAAGCAGTGCAGACTGCACTCAAGTCATTTTTCGTCTTTAACTGCCCAGATATTTATTTTCTTGTTTGGAGAGAAACTTTTCCCATTTTTCAAAAATCTCCAGTGTATTTAGATCATGTTTTTTAAACTTAAGTGTGTGTTAGTAATGTGACCACATGGTCATACTAAACCCTGCTTTCCCCTCATGTTCAACTTGAAGTGATACCATCATCAGACATGAAGGTTTATATGCCCATAGTTATGTATTTTCTGTCGTTTCTGAAATCTTGATGATCCTAAAACGTATTTCCCTTCCTTGGACCTGGGCTTTTTTCAGACTCAAAACTGAATTCCTCTCTAGGGCAAAATACTTATCATGACCTGCATTTTGCTTCTTCTACAGCCTCTAGAACAAAGTGGTAAGAAGTCCTGATGCAGTCTATTCTGTTCTTTATACAGATATCATCTAATATACAGATTAATATACAAAATAATCATCTCCATCTCCTTGACAGTAACAGTGGCTTTCCAAAAATGCATGTTCTGCACTGGAGGACAAATGAAGTACATCACCTCCTCCACATCCCTCCTCTCAAATGAGTAAGCGTCACGTATTCTGGGCTTTGGGATAAAAGTACAAAATCTTAAAAGCCATCTCATCTCTCCCTGAAGTCCCTCTCCAGATATAAGTATGCATTCCTATGCCAAACACCAGGGAGACTTTTTTTTGGTAGCTTTATTTTACTGTGGGTCCATCAATTCTGACCGCATTTGAAGGTACATTTTCTCTCCATTTGTTCTGTCTAGTCAGAGAAGCTCACGTAACCATGACGCATCTCTTGTAGATAAGGGTATCCACAGATTTGATTTACTAAGAAGGCTAAATTTATTATGCAACATTTTACAAGTATAATTCTGCTTTCCCTTGATGGTAATAAATTTGATATCAGCTCCCCTGAGACAAGAGAACCAGTCCCTTTATTATCCAGACATGACCCCCAGAGCCAGATTCCATTTTAGAGACGGGAAATGGCCATATCTCTGATTAAAAGGGAAACTTTAATCAAATAAAGTGCCTCATCAAGCAAGAGCCAAGATTCCAATACTCCTGACTGCAGTACAGCAATGATCCAAAGTCATAGCTGCCCCCAACCCCTTACCACTTACTGCAAACGTGATATCCATCCCAAGCAGGAGATGCATCCTTCAGCAGTACCCTTATCATCCTGGGATCTGCTCCTCCTGTTCCGCAGTCCCTCACAGAGACATATTGTGAGGCTGCTACCCCAGGTCTGGTTTGAGGAACCAGAGGACGACTGGTTTTGCAGTGCTTAGAGTTTTCTTTCCCAGTCTCACAGGCGACAAGCAGCCTGAACCACACAGCCAAGTGCAGCAGCTGTGGTCTTCACCTCAGAACCCTCCCAATAACACTCTTCTATTCTCACAGATTCCTTCCTTCTACAATCTGAAATGATCTTTTGAAGCATTTAGGATACTAGCTAATTTAGAGTCCCAGGTCAAGAGCCTTGTCGGTATCGTTGGTTGTGTATTTCTGCAGTTTTACAGCAGGGTAGTAAACAAATAACAAGTAATCATAACAACAGCAATACGGACATCTAGGGACATTTTTATTTTAAGTGTGCTTTAAGACTCCACTTCTGCGTAAGCACAATTGATCTGTATGCCACTCCACACAGGGATCCATCTTAAAGTCATCCTGGCCATCTAGGCAGTTTTCTTGCAACAGAACAAGATTCAGCAACTGACAGATAAATCATCTCCCTTTCAGCAAGTGAAGCCCAGCTACGCAAGCAAATGAAGGTGCCCAAACTCTGCATCTACTCAGGAACCACTTGGCTGAGAGATCCAGTTGCTTCATACAGCTTTCTGCAGAGATCCTCCTTGGATCAGCCCACATGTCTTTTCTGCTACAGGAGACCTTCTGCTACATTTACCTTCTGCTTTATGCCAAGGAGCGTCTTCCTAACACCAAAGCCTCTGCACCAAGCAAGGCCCCTTGCTCCGCAGTGCTCCCAGCTGCATCAATGTGCTGGAAGGATGCAATATTGCCACGCTTGATTATTTCCCCGATTAAATACTATGCCTAGGGGTGTTTAAAAGCTGAGTAGGTGAGGTGCGCGTGGGTATGAGTTAGTAGTGGATGGGTACGGTTGGAATCAGTTATGATAAAGGTCTTTTCCAACCCAGCGATTCTGATTCTATTTGTCCGAGCGCGACACAGACGCGTGCAGGCAGGCAGGAAAGTGGTTACCGCGCTGATCGCTGCTTTGCAAAGCAGCATCAGCGGCTCCGGGGAGGGAGGGCTGCCCCGGGAAGGCGGCACACGCCTCCGGTACCCCGAGCTCCCCCGGGCGCCGTCGGGGTTGCACCCGGCGTGAGGAGCTCTCCGGTTAATAGAGCAGCGGGCGCGGAGGGAGCAGCGGTTCCCCGCGGCCCCAGCGCTGGGACGG
Source organism: Piaya cayana (assembly GCA_013389865.1). Lineage (NCBI taxonomy): Eukaryota > Metazoa > Chordata > Aves > Cuculiformes > Coccyzidae > Piaya > Piaya cayana. The sequence continues at coordinate 158,228 of WAAB01017230.1, read as the reverse complement.
AGAGGGGTTTTGTGGCAATCCGCGACGGTACCCGAGCGGCAGGTAGGGCAGCGCAGGGCTGAGTCCCGGGACTGAGCGTCTCTCCGCACCGGAGGGAGGTGCTGCCGCTCCCCGCCCGCCCCGGGGTGGAGCTGCGGGCACCGCCGCCCCCTCCCGGAGCTCCCCTGCTCGCTTGGGAGAGAAAGCGAGCGCCCCTTAATCAGTCCTGGGAATGTGAGCGAGCGATCCCCGTCAGATCCCCCAGCCAGACGAGCTGGGACGGGATGTGCTACTCATTTACGTGCCTAGGTGTAAGTTTTCCCAGCAATCTTATGCGCGTTCTGTTACTTTCCAAGCACTAATTTTAATGTTATTCTGAACTTCACAAAAATTAAAACTCTTGGTGCTGTGGAGCTTGCTCCAGCTCTGCCTGACCTCGCATTGGAGACAGGGAAAGTCTGCGAACAGAGGTGATTAGAAGAGACCCGTCTCTTTAGGCACTGGAATATGCTGCGCAGGGAGGTGGTTGATTCGCCTTCCCTGGAGGTGTTTAAGTTACGGGTGGACGGGGTCCTGAGGGACCTGGTTTAGTGTTTGATAGGAATGGTTGGACTCGATGATCCAGTGGGTCTCTTCCAACCCGGTCATTCTGTGATTCTGTGATTCTGTCTGTTCGGCACCCAGCGTGTGAACACCAAGCGTTATTATATTCAAAAGAACGAAGAGTGTAACGCTGTCTGGAAAAAGCTCCGCACAAGACGTTATCATCTTCAAAGAATGAACAATAAATGCTGTTTGAAAGAAACTACACTACATTAAAAAAAAAAAAAAAAGACCACGCTCTCAAAGGGACAATCTGTCTACCTTGCCAAAAAAAAAGTTATTTAGACGAAACTTGACTCCTCTTTACTTTAAATCAGAACTATCCCAGTTCTTGTAATAAGAGTTGTTTCCTGCATCCCCTCCATCTCTCACATCCTCTGCGTCCCCTCTATCTTCTCCACTCCCTGCATCCCCACATCCCCTCCATCGTCGGCATCCCCTCTATCCCTCGCATCCCCACATCCTCTGCATCCCCTCTATCCCCTGCATCCCCGCGGGGTCGAGCGGAGGGCGGTCCGCGAGGGCGGGCGCGGGGGGGGGACGCTGGGGGGAACGCGGGGCCGTCCGGGTGGCGGGAGGGGTTTCGGAGCTGGGCGTTTATTAGCGTGGCGATGGAGAGCCGGCCCCTCGGAGCCGCCTCGCAGCGGCTCGGGCTGGCGGTGGCCGCAGGGAGGTGAGCGGCGGCTCGGCAGGAGGAGGAGGGTGCGAGGCCACCCCCGCCGTGCCCCATGCGGGCGGCGGAGAGGAGGAAGAGGAGGAGGCGGCGTGGATGATGCCGGAGCCGGGGGTGGCGGGAGGGGCGCAGGCGGCCGTGCGGCGGCTGTCAGAGGCGGTGGGCGAGCGGCGGCGGACGCTGGGCTGCGCGATGGGGGAGGCGCGGCGGCAGCGGCGGCTGCTGCTGGGGGTAGTGTGCGTGGCGCTGCTGCTGGACAACATGCTTTATATGGTCATCGTCCCCATCATCCCCGACTACGTCGCGGCCATGCGAGGCGAGCGGGGAGCGGCCCGACCGGCCGCGCCTGCGGGGGGCAACGAGAGCGGCGGCGGCGGCAACCGGAGCGTCTTCCCCGCGCGGTACCCGCCGGCCACGGGGGGCAACGAGGACGTGCAGATCGGAGTGCTGTTCGCCTCCAAAGCCATCCTGCAGCTGCTGGTGAACCCCCTGAGCGGCACCCTCATCGACCGCGTGGGCTACGAGGCACCGCTGCTGGCCGGCTTGGCCGTCATGTTCCTCTGCACGGCCACCTTCGCCTTTGCCGAGAGCTACGCGACGCTCTTCGCGGCGCGGAGCCTGCAGGGATTGGGCTCGGCCTTCGCCGACACGGCCGGCATCGCGCTCATCGCCGACCGCTACGCCGAGGAGCCGGCGCGGAGCCGGGCGCTGGGCATCGCCCTGGCCTGCATCTCCTTCGGCAGCCTGGCCGCCCCGCCCTTCGGCGGCGTCCTCTACGAGTTCGCGGGGCGGCGGGTGCCCTTCCTGGTGCTGGCCTGCGTCTGCCTGCTCGACGGTCTCCTGCTGCTGGCCCTGGCACCACCCTGGGCCACTGGGGCGCGGGTCAACATGCCAGTCGGCACCCCCATCCACCGCCTCATGATCGACCCCTACATTGCCGTGGTGGCCGGGGCGCTGGCCACCTGCAACATCCCGCTGGCCTTCCTGGAGCCCACCATCGCCAACTGGATGAAGGAGTCCATGGGGGCCAGCGAGTGGGAGGTGGGCCTCACTTGGCTGCCCGCCTTCTTCCCCCATGTGCTGGGTGTCTACATCACCGTCCGGCTGGCCGCCGCGTACCCCCACCTCCAGTGGTTCTACGGGGCCCTAGGCATGGCCATCATTGGCGCCAGCTCCTGCCTGGTGCCGGCCTGCAGGAATTTCGGGCAGGTCATCGTTCCCCTGTGCGGCATCTGCTTCGGCATCGCCCTGGTGGACACGGCCCTGCTGCCCACCCTGGCCTTCCTGGTGGACGTGCGCCACGTCTCCATCTACGGCAGCGTCTACGCCATCGCAGACATCTCCTACTGTGTGGCGTATGCCCTGGGGCCCATCGTGGCCGGCCAGATCGTGCACACCATGGGCTTCGCGCAACTCAACCTGGGCATGGGGCTCGCCAACGTGCTTTATGCCCCTGTCCTTCTCTTCCTCAAAAATGTCTGCCAGATGAAACCCTCTCATTCGGAGAGGAACATCCTCCTTGAAGAAGGACCTAAGGGACTCTACGACACCATCAAAATGGAGGAGCGCAAAGGCATGGGCAAAAGCTGCCAGCCAGCGGGTGAAACAGAGGAGAATGGCATGGACTCCTACCGTAGAGACCTGACAGGTGTGTCCGAGGAGGACTCCTCAGACTATGAGTACAGTTAGGTTCTCATCCAAGGCCCAGCCCCAGGAGAAAGGAGGAGCATGTGCAAGAGAGGGAAAAGGGGGAACGAAAGCATTATTGTATTATGTTTCTGTACTGACGTGCAATATATACAGCTTAATCTTTGTCATGATGTAATGGCTTTCTTCTAGACTTATTTTTAATCAGTATTTCATTCAGCATTCTGGAAAGGTGGATGGAGTAAGGAATAGTGTGTGGGGGGGGGTAAATCCTGAAGAAAATTATCTGAATTGGGAGGAATCCTTCCAAGAAAACCCACCACCACCAAAGCAAAACAAAACAAACAGCCTCACGGCAGGGGTGTAATTGTGCAAAGTTTTCTTAAGCTGAAACCATGTGTGACATACTGTGTATCTCTCTAAAATCTATAAGAAAAGCAAAAAAAAAGTCTGTGTAAAATTTTGAATGGTTTATTCAGGGACTTGGTAAAGCTTGTGTACAGATACTTAGAATTTCAATCAGTTTTATATATTTAAAAAGAACAGTAACTATCACAACATCTTGGGAATAAACTGAAGTATTGTACTTTTTTTTTTCTCTCTCTTTCTTGTGCTGCTCTCCCGTAAGTGCAATATACTGTGTTACATTTTAGTCCAAACTACGCGAATAATATGATCCAAATAAACGGAATTGAAGGGGATCGATTGCCTTTGTTTCATTGTTGAGGGCTGCTGGAGGGAGGGAGCTGGTTGTGGTCAGTGTAGCCCCTGCGGTAGCAATTCCTCATAACGCAGAGCTCATCGGGTATTGAAATCAACCAGGAGAAAACCCCGTTACAAAATGTTCTCATTCATTCTTCAAAACATGTGAATGGGGTGCGAGCAAACAGCATCGCACCGCAAACATGCTATGATCGCCTAAACCCAGCTCTTCCCGCCCTCACGTGAATTTAATTTTAATTCCCACAACCATGAATTCTAATTTTGGAATATTCCATTACCAGCAATTAAAGAGACAGTACTAGAAAACTCTTCGTTGATAAACGCCTTTCTGGGTGCTAAATGCTGCCCCGGTCCCGATGTGCCCACTTAGTGCAGCCGACAGGAATTAAACGAAACAAAAGGTGAGGGAAGCACTCCATCCAATCCCTTCCCGAAAGTGGAAACCTTCGATCCAACCGCAGCAGAACCAGTGTGCGTGTTTTGCCCCGTCAGTTTATCTTGACATAGAATTAAATCGTTTGCTTAAACTCCCAGCTCGTTCAGAAACAAAATAAATAACCTATCACCTCGAGATGGGGAAAGAAATTCTATAAAGGGCCACGGCAACTGTTGCAGGGCTCACACCCGCCCGAGAGGAGTCGGGAGGGAGCCGGGGTGGGAGCGGAGGATCCGCTCCTCGGTGCCGCGGGGCTGCGCGGGTCGCTCCGTCGCGGCGGCAGGATCCGAGCCCCGAGCTTTGCTCACCTGCCCCTCTCCCTTGTTAAACGGCAGCAGCGGACCCCGCTCCCGCCCGGTCCCCGGTCCCTGTCTCCCGGGGCGAGAAGCCCCGCGGCTACCGCGAGCTGGAAGCTCCACGGGCTCCTCCCGCCGGCGGTAAGGGCGTGGGCGATCCCGGCCGTGCCCGAAGCCGAGCGGGACAAGGCGGCACGGGAGGAGCCGTCCCCGAGGGCTACGACGGGGCCGGGGCGGGGCGGTCTGGGCGGGGCCACGCGGCGGGGACAAGGCGCGCTCCGCACGGCCCCGCGCAGAGGGACGCGGTACCTTGGACAGCGCCTGGAGAGCAGGTAGGCGCGGGCGGCGGGACCCGCGGGGCTGAGCGCGGGGTAGGGGGGGAGGCTCCGGGTACTCCTAGCAGAGCGAGGGCTCCTCTTAACTTTCGAGCATAGACCCCCAGAACTTCAGGCTTATCGGTGCTAAGCGGGAGAATGAATAGATAGGAGCGGAGTGTAACGCCCCGATGACTCTTCAAGCTGCCTCCCGAGTACGATGTGTGGAGGGCTCGAGTATGAGCACATGGGCTTATTTCAGCCCTTCTCTGCTCTCTGCTAGCAGAGGGATCAGTGCCTTTTGTTGTGGATATGAGATGCTGCTCTGAGCTGTGTGGATAGCCGCGAGTCCCCAGCCGGCTGTGACTAGCAGCCACTCTGCTAAACCGCTCACACTGGCCCTCCAGCTAAGCCAGCTGTAAATAAAAACAGTGAGGATTATTTTTTCCCTTTGCCTAATAACTTTGACAAAACACCTCACAGCCTTCCGAGTGAGCAACTTTGAAGTCATCTTGAATTTCTGTAGGATTTTCTCTTGTGTTGGTTTCTTCGTCTTTTACTAAGCAAATAGAGGATTGGCTGTGATGTTAAGCTGGCAGCGCTCAAACCAGAGAAAAGCCTCTGTTCATCCCCATGACCGAGATAAGTACAGTTCAGGCTACCATCCCCAAATTCTTCATCACACCGATTTTACACATATCCGAGTCTGTTGTTAGTAGCATTTCCCACAGATGCAGAGCCACTGTGGACTCATTGTGACTCCTTGTTGCAGTTTGACAAAAAACACCCCCAAACATAAGGAAAGAAAGAACAAAGGCCCCAGAGAGAAGAATAATCAGCAGGGTTTCCTTTAGGGGCTCTAAAAAGAATATGGCTGCTCTGTATGTGAACACTAGTGTGGAGCCAAGGGCAGCCCACAAACAACAGGGTGAGCCATGGTCTTCCAGGAGTTACGGGATGTCCTCATTGTTTGAAGCACTTTGAACCTGTGTTGCTAGGGGCAGTTGCATGGCTGAGTGATGAGACCTGTGTAGCAGCACATGAGAGGGAGCAGAGCAGCACAGTGGGTTGATGTAGCCTTTCCATGAGGAAAATCATCTCTCACCTGAGTTGAATTTGTGAGGAGATGACAGATCAACACAAGTTTGCTGTGTGGCTATTTGCATGGCCTCGGGGACATCTCAACCTCATACAACCTTCCTCACAGCACATGGTCCCACTGGCAGCCGGTGCAGGATAGGGAAAGGACAGGACCCACACAAAGTGCCAGTGACCACCTACACGCTGGTAGAGCCACACTGAAGCTGCAAGGCTGGAATAGCCAAGCCAGTTCCTCAGGAAAGGAATAATGAGCAGCCACCCCTGCCCATCACAAAACAAAACTCTTCATCTCACTGTCACATACTGTAGGGTTTTGTCCAGACTGTTCTTAAAAGCCATTGTAGAAATAACTGAAGTGCCCTGAATGTATAGTCCAAAGAGTTTCAGAAAGGAAATACACTGTTCTTTTCTACTCAGTCAACACATGTTGACTTTTATATCTTGCATACTCACAGTGCAAAGTAAATGAACCCGAACACCTGTGATCTGTCAAGACCTGTCTGATCACACAGATCTTATTTTTCTTTAGCTGTACCACTGTAATTGAAGGATGACTGCTTGGTGTGAGCACCAATATCTCAGAAGAAATATGTGCGTAGCTTATTTTTTCGTACAGAAAAGGAATAAGAGGCATCCTCAGAAGTGAAAAACAGGATAAGCACAATACCAGAGAGCCACAAGTGGAAGTATTTGCTCTGTCGTAGATTACTTCTGTGACTTTTGGCAGATTAAGCCATCTCCCTGGATAGATATACACTATTTGGAGAGCAGCTCCAGACACAGTGTGTGTCACCCCTCCCAGTCCCCTCACAGCCAGCCCACCAGCCTAGGCAGGCTGAGGGGTTTCCCCAGCCCAGAGCTGTGCCCCAAAGCACCGGCACCCTGTGAGCTTCTAGCCTGCAGGCAGCAAAGGCTCCATCAAGTTCTTTTCCACAGCTTCCCTATCTTTAACACATAGATTACAACACCTCACTGTGTCTGTAGAACTGTGCAATGACAAACACACTTAAAGATTGTGGTGCTTTCATATAAAATGTTAAAGGTAGGACATAAACGATCCTTCTACAGAAAACTGTAGCCCTACTAGTCCCTCTGTCGACACAAGAACATTCAAAGAAGAGTCACCTCTTTCCTCCAGTTAATATATAACAGTAATACAAAGCATGCAGATCACAGCACAACACATTGTGAAGTGAATTAGAATGATGAAATAAACTGCTGAGAAGGGACTATTTATGTGCATCAGATAGTTCTGGACAGATAAATTTATAGTGAAAAGAGACAAACTGAATGCCAGAGCCATCTCTACGGGGCTCAGTTCAGCTACTTTTGAATGTTGGATTTCTATTCCTCTTTGGTTCTGCATTCTGAAGCTTCTGTGTATGCTTGCACAGGGAATACTCCCCGTGTACATTTTGATTATAAATAATGGATACTGACTGGACTTCAAATCTTTTCTTTTTCCAGAACTGAGTCGTGAGGCTTCATACGTGCCCACAATTGGCTTCAATTTCTGTCCTCAACAAAAGAAACCAAAAGAAATGCAGGAATGCCTATCTTAGAAAAAAACATGCAGACAAAAGAGAAAGATACGTGCAGAAAAGATGAGACGGTGAGTGACAGTTTCCAGGAAAACAAAAAGAAAAAAAAAGTTGAAGATAAATGACTTAGCAGTTTTTAATGCTGTAAATGAATATGAATTAATATGATTGTAAACCAAACTCTGTTCCAGAGCTGATTTCTTCACTTCAGGGAACACTAGTTATCCTGCAGCAGTTTATTATTAGGAACTTTGGTCTAACGTTAGTGCTTCACATATCCAAATACACACTTCCCTCCCAACATCCTGTGAAGAAATCCAGTAAGTGAAATACTACTACACAACAGCAGATGCATTACTACACAATCAGAGGTAGTATGTAATTATTTCTTAATAGTACAGAACTATCAAACTATCACGTATGAGTCATTATTAAGCTGGTTTAAAAGTTGTTGAATCTGTATGCCTATAAGTAGTCAGCCTCTTGGGTGTAAAGCTTTTTTTCCTAAGCAGCATCATGAACTGTGCAATGAACCTCACCCAGAAAGACAGAGTCCAACCCGGATACTGAAAAGAAACAGTTTTTGGCATATCTATTCCCACTGCCCAATAAATCAATGACAGAGACCTGCCTTCATTAAACATAGCTTGAAACTGTAGAACTACCATTATTTTATTTCTGAGATCCAGGGTGCTTTACAGGCTAAACTGGATTTTCATTTCTGTTAATGACAGGTAATCCTAAGACACTTTATATAAGTATCTGAAATCTTCTGTTTCTAGCTAGGGAAACATAATGTAGCACTGACTTTTCAATGGATGTCAAAGATAGAGCTGGTATTTGAGCTCAGAGGAAACTCATTTCCTACCTTCTGTCTATTACATCAAGAATTAGTAAAAAATCTGGACTCCACCTGCTTTAGGAGACAGGAAAAATCAAATTAGAGAAATAAGCGCTCCAAAAATTTTTGGTCTGCAGTAACCACTAACGGATGAGCACAACTGCATTAGATGACCATTTATCAAATGGAGACATGTCAGCCTCTCTGAGGAGCCATGCTTAGAGCATCACAACCTCTTGCACTTTCCCAGGCTTTCATGGATCACCTCCTTGCTCAATTCACCCACTGCCTCCATGATTCCTCTGGCTTTAAAATGACTAGTTACACTTTATTTGGTTAATTCTACATTAAAAAGCAAAGGAATCTTCATTACATGTACAGCATGAGACTGTTTTCTTCACGAATCCTACTGTTTTTCTGCTTCAAATAGGATAGAGTTGTATTAAATATTAACCTACAATTTTACTGATCACAAGCTAAGTGCATTTCTTTACTAATGAAATACCTTCTCTTAATGCATTATTTTATTATGATATAATGTATTTTAAGCTTTCCTATAGTCCAGCTCAGACTATATGCTTGTATTGTGCTTGTTTGCCTGTTCGTGCTAGGATTTCTAGAATTTTTACCAAGGAATATTCTGTTTTACGGAAGTTTCCTGGCACATCCATTGAAATTCTCATTAGCCAAATGCTTACAATTAGAGCTACCAGAGAGGAACTGCTGCTTCATTATTGCATGCAACTGCATAGTGTGTCCTAAAATCCAGGCATTTTAAGACCTTATGAAGTTCCACTGAAGTCACACAATTACATTTGCAGTAATAGGCATCTCAACTGCTAAAGCAGAATAAATGGATTGAAAAAGGGATGCAATATATTAACCAGTATATATTAAAAAAAGACAGTTTGTGAACAAGTAGAATCACTCAGTAATTTTTTTTTTTTTTATGATTAGGCAGTACCAAAACTTCCAGTCCCACCACTGCAACAGACCTTATGCATGTACTTACAGTGCATGAAACATTTGGTGCCAGAGGAGCAATTTAGGAAGACCCAGGCCATTGTGGAGCAGTTTGGACTCGCAGGAGGCCTGGGGGAAACCTTGCAGCTAATCCTCAAGGAAAGAAGGGAGAAGACAACAAACTGGGTAAGCAAATGCAGATGAGAATAATAACTGCTGTGTTGGATGGTGTTCACGTACAAACCCTTTGTGATGTTCTATAAGCTATCACTGCTTTCTTTCAGTGGGTAAATGCAAACAGATTCTACTAAAGAGAGTGAATATTTCAGATGGACTTTTCAAACGATGTCAAAAACCATGTCATTGTTATACTTTCAGATTGACACTTTCTTGACATAAATAAGGGAATTTGTGCACCTCAGGTGCATGCATGCAGGTGTCAGCTCTGCCTTTTGGATGCAATTTCTTCTTTTCCCTTTAATAAAATGAAAAATGTTTTCTGATATGTCTATAAAAGGCACCTTGTATCCACATTTAGCCAAAGTTTTGATACAGTCAAATAATTCTAGAGCAGTATACTTTAAGATAGGAAATACCCTTCTAAAATTAGGCTACTGTTTGCCATTCATTGTCACACTGTACCAATGTAGTTACCCTGAAGTATTTATTTTGCCAAATATATACATGTGTGTATATATATAAATATCACATAGACCATACTGAGACTTCAGCCTTTAAAAAAAAAAAATCCCAGCTTTCTGCTTCCCAAGACAGGAAAATTAAATAAGCTGTAGATAAAATAGATTTCATCATTCCACAATGTCACAATTTGTCCTGCTTGTGTTAACCATGTTAGAATATGGAACCTGAAAACTAGAAACCCTGATTTTATTGGAATTCTTCCATCCCAGCAAGGAAGAGAAGCACTGAATGGTTTCATGGATCCAGTGAAATCCAGCAGGTTTGCTGCTGATGTCAGTGAAGTGTGGTTTTCTCTTAACTTTCCACCTGTGGGCAAGACAACTCCATCAAATTGCTGTTGTTGTCAGATAAAAAAAGGCTACACTACTGGCAGTGCTTTTATGCCAAAAGCATCCTGATCTGAACTTCATGATTTTGATGCCTAAATTAACCATCACTTAAATAGCATTCTAGAAGGCAACTGTTCATTTAACCACTTACAACATGAAAATTTCAGAGGAAGGATGCATAAGCATTTTCTGAAGCATCTCAACTTTAAATACTGATTATTAAAACTAAATACCTGATTCTAAAGATAAACTAGAAATATTATTACTTGGAATTTAACTTGCCAGGAGTACACCTCTTGCCTGTTCTCCTGAAGACTCCAGAGACTGTGGGGGAAGCATCTGTTCTAACAGCAACAAAACAGCTCAGAGGAAAAATTTTTCAACTCATGCATGCATTCATAATTATTTTTGCATAATTCCATTGTTGTTTATAGTTACTATATGCAAAGCAGGACTGCTAAACTTAGAAAGACCATTTGATCTTTTTATGAAAGCCTCTATTTTTCCAAATAACGATTCTTCAAAATCTGATTAGACATAAAGGAATGTGGTCATCATACATCTGCATTTTTAATGAAAATTGTTAGAAATTTAATACATGTCTCTGTCCGGGACAAGCATCAGTAATCTGCATTTGTGTCAGTGGACACAGGGAATGCTCCAGGGGCCCTACACACACACCAGTACCTGCAGGATCAAACCATTAGGCTTAGGAAATTCTTTCCACACTCTGACTTGCAACAGGACAGTATCTGATGGTCAACTACAGAGCATCTTGGCATCACTGACAAATGTCTGAATCCCCCCGAGGGAAGCCATGCTAGTGAAATTCTGTCCATCTCTTAAATATATCCCAATCCCTAGCCAAGAGTCAGCAATTACCAAATTGTACTCAAGCATCTTTTTGTTGTAGAGAGAAGCAAACAACAAAATACCCAAACCACCATAATATGGAGCTTATTTACTTCTTAATGGAACACACCGTAAATTGCCATTGATTGAAAAATAGGATTATGGAATTGCGGCTGATTTCAGCTGAGCTGAGGTCACAGAGCCCAGACTGAAAATGCTCAGCAGCTCCATTAATCAGAGCCCATGCCTGACACCAGGCGCACCACTCTCCCCTCACCCCCCAGACTGCCTTTCCACTTGCTGTTCTTAGCTTTAAGATTTCATGTCCCCTTCCCCTAGGTGTTTAACTACTGGCTGGATGACATGTACCTCAACAACCGGCTAGCTCTTCCAGTCAATTCCAGCCCAGCAATTATCTTTGCTCGTCAGTATTTCAAGGATGTAAATGACCAGCTGAGGTAATGTACTACAACTTTGCAGCTTTTGCTAAATGAAAGGATGTTTTAAATATACTGCTTTTACAAAAGGACTACCAACTTGAGTTAAAAAATAAGGTCTGTAACCATTAAATGGTTTTCTACTAGGCTTGCTGACTGAGGGCAGTGTTTCTGGAATTACTCTTGCTGATATTCAGAAATAAAAGTGTCATTACTATTATATTTATTACATGGGAAAAAACGCCATGTGATTTATTGTTTTGTAAAAGAATATTTGCAGATTTTTTCATCATGTAATTAAACTATTTTGCAATTGAAAAAGGAAATACTAATTTCTGACCCATTGTTTAAAGAAAAACAACTTTTACTATGCCGTCATGATGACTCATAGCCACCCTAGAAACAGAAAAGGCCACCTGGCATTAAACTGTCTCTCTGAGGTGCCCAAAAGGGCACCAGAAACACAGGGGATCTAAGAGTAAGAACTCAGAAATCATTCCCCCCAAGAACACTGCTTCCTTCAGGTCCATCCTTCCCAGACATGAACTGGCCTACCTCCTTTGAGCTATTGTGGGCAATTGCAGTAATTACTGAAAGAATTAACTGGGTGAGAATGTATACTATTATAAGTCAGACCAAACCTTGAAACCAACTTGTGATATTTTAACATTTTGTATAGACAGTCAATGTACTTTAAACATAACTAAAAACACTTCCATTCATTACTGACTAAATTTATGGTGCATGCGGTTTTCAAAAAGCACTCCCTGAGGAAAAACCTTCCCCGATGCACATGCTTTAACAAGGAAATACTTTCCTCAGAGCCTCCCATTCATTCTATGCAAATGTGCAATGTCAGAGAACAATACACCTGTCTGCAGTTCTGCAGAGAGAATATCTGCTTAGGACAGGAAGTACTCTAAGAAACTGGACAGCTTATGAGTATCGATATTGAAACCCATGTTAAGGATTCTATTAAATATTCAACCTCTGCTCACATTCTCTAAATAAATGCTTTCAGGCTTCCTGCTGTGATAGTTTTTTAACCATTTGAAGGGACCATCTCTAGGATTTAATATTTCTCCTGACATGAATTAATTTAGTATTTGGGTGGGGGCATAAGGGCTCTTCTTGCCAAGCCAGATCCTCTCTCTTGTGCCATGTCATCATTAATTCAGGCTCTCTTCTGTCTCTCAGAAAGAGCCTAGTGTTGCCAAATCACAAAAGAATGATGTCATTTCTATCTGCTGCTTGCAGGTTTGCTGCCAATCTCATTTCAGGAGTTCAAGACTATAAAGCTTTACTGGACACGTAAGTAGCTTGGAAGGAGAGCAACTGCTTGAGTATTCACAGGGCTTCTGATTCAAGTGTGCTCTAACGTGTCCAAAGTTGGTCTGCGTTGCACCTCTTCACTGTTTGGAAGGGCTGGGGCTTCAGCACACTTCAGGGCAAGCACTTTAGCAAGTATTTTTTTTTAATAGGAATTTTTTTTTAATAGGAATGGTTGGACTCGATGATCCAGTGAATCTCTTCCAACCTGGTTATTCTATGATTCTATTTTATGTGCCTTCTGCTTTTTTACTGCAGTCTAACAGGCTGGGGAAGGATCCTTTTTGACGCCTGTTAGTCATCACTAGCACACACAATCCACCTGAATACACACAGACAGGCTGGTTCAGTGGCTAGTGAAAATATGTAGTTACTTATGCTATTGTTATTTTCTGTGTATAAACACAAGGGAAATCAAGTCATGAATAAGGTAGCTCATAAAAGCATTTTACACAGCACTTCTTAACCTCCCATATTTACTGCTGAAACTACTAGTCCCTGAAGAACAGAGACAGTGGACAGCCAAGCAAAATGGACACCGTGACACAGTATGGAAGGAATCATTTTCCTGTCTGGAAACACAGAAGGCCTTTGTAATGTGCTTTAACCAGTGCTTATTTAGATGAGTAAAGCAAAGTCCACATTCAAACAAGGAAGACCCTATCATCTATGAATTAGATAAGGGAAAGAAGAAGAGACTGTTTAATTTTTTTACTTCAAAAGTCCAACCACTAGTCAGAAAGCAAGGAACAGGTACTTATTTAAGAACATGTGCTTTTGTCCAATATACACCATGCCACTGCATACATCAGCATTGGTGCACTGTGAAGTTCTGTTGCATACTAATGTAGTTTGATGTATCTTTATTTGACAGCATCTGAGATGAGATAAAGAAAACACATTTCCCAAACAAATGATAATGTAAATTCTTATTAGTTTGACCTCACTACTCTAGATCCAAAGACTCCTGTGATCCAATTTGCTTGCCTTAAATCAGTAAACATTTAAATCTTCACTACTGTGTCCTCATAATAGTTATTACTATTTGCTCACCATCCCTCCTCTATAATTATGAGGATACAATAACTGTAACATATTCAGTTCCTCGTTGCTATTAAGGACTTCTACCAATGAGTGTACTGCTAGCTTCTTTTGGATCATCATATATTCCAGCCCAAAGGCGGGCATTTAGTTTTAACTGTGCAGATGTTCCATGCAGTCATCAGAACTAAATATTTCAAGCAAAGACTAACTTGCTCACATAAAAGAGTTATAAGACGTTACACAGACATCTCCTGAAGCAGCACAAGAATTTCTGATGCCATTGGTCTATTAATAAGTACTTTCTTAATTGCTATAATTGCAGATTGTCTTATCTGAATCTACCATGTTATTCCACTATTTTTGATCATCAGAGGTGTTCTTTAAAACTCTGTTAAATGTAAGAGGACTTTTGTATCGTGCAAATGTGGGAGGAGAACACAAATAGTCCTGTTTTGCTGATAAGGAACAGAAATTAAAAGAAAGCACTTGTACATGGAAATAAGTGATATAGATGGTTTGAGAGCCAGGAATTAAAGTGAATGTCCCTGGTTTAGAACCACAACAGTTCTATAAGAGCGACAGTTAAATGAAATAGCTAGCATAAAACATTACCGCATATCAACAGTATGATGGTAACTCTGTGTGTGCCTCTTTGCCCCTGCCCCTCTCTGGCAGGCTGGAAGCTTAGTCCTCTTTTGCTGAAGGAAAACCTCTGCACCACAAGAGGATCTTCCTCTGCTGCAGTGTCTGTGGGATATTTTACAATCCATAATCATAGTTGTGATCACCTCTTTTTTTTCATTCTGGCCACTAAAGAAGCCTTTTAGGAGGTGTTGTTTTCACACGCCTTCCAATAAAAAGGGAAGAGGTTTTCAGCTCTTATGCCCCCAGAGGTTTAAGCAAGGATTAGCACATAAGCGAGGCTCTGTGGAAAACAGAAATACCCTCTGTATTGCCTCAGTTGTCCTTGTTCATTTGGCAGGCCTCTCACACACCCTTTAAGCACTCTGCATGGGGCCGCTATGATCCACAGTGAATTCCAACAGTACTTTTATCCAGGATGTCAGGTGTCTTTTTCCAGCTGTTCTGCTGCCTTCTCTCCTGGCAATTTTCTGAGGTCCCATCTAGGCAGGCTTCCCACACGTATTGCAAAGCTGCTTGCGACCTGCTATTCTTTCCATTTCCACTAGATGATAATGTAGTTGCCTAATGAATATCCACAAAGCTGCCAGAAAAGATGTATTTAACTTTGGTATGGGAATTCATTTATTTCCCTTATACTGTAATCTCGTTTTATTATTCAATTTGTGTTATACCTGATCTAATTGTAACAGAACAAAGGACAGATTAGATTTCTTTTCCTTTCTGTCTCTCTCTCCCCTCTCTTCCTCTGGCTTTCTTTTTCTCCCCCTCTCTCTCCAGCCATGCTTTACCTGTTGATTTTGCTCGTGGACAGCTGTCTGGTCATCCTCTCTGTATGAAGCAATACTATGGACTCTTTTCTTCCTATCGCCTTCCAGGACATACCAAAGACACCCTTGTGGCCCAGAAAAGCAGCGTAATGCCAGAACCAGAGCACATCATTGTTGCTTGTAACAATCAGGTAAATTAGTGTTCTTTGTTAATACCTTTCTATATTTCTTAGTTTGCTTAAATTCATTCAAGAAAAGCCTAATCTAATCACTGTTCAGAAATACAATTAATGTGCTATGTATGAGCTCATTTCTTATCAAGCAGTCACTGTCAATATTTCTAAAAGATGCTTCTGCAGCATTTTTGTCCTTAAACCGCTTTCTGTTCCAAGTACAGTGATGCAGAAAGGAGGAAAGTGGCAGAATTCATTTGCTTTCTTATTCAAACAAAAATGTTTATTAAACAGAGATGAACCCACAGAGAAAAATATCTTCTTAAAGTGCATTTGCTGGAAATGCTTTTCTCTTGACAGTCATGTATCGGTACACAGCACATGGTATGTGTACCACCATTCCATGCAGGGGGGCCTATGCCACGCCTGAAGACATAGTACAGTGATGGGCAGAAATACCAAAGCCTTAGAATGTATCTGCCCCATCCAATAGATGCCACCAAGCAGCAGAGTATACTGGCTGGGTAGAATTCCTTATAGCCCAGCTTAACTATTTGTAGTATTGGAGCTGCGGCAAGTTGCACAAGGAGAGGTTTGGATAAGATATCAGGAAAAAAATCTTCACTGCAAGGGTGAACACTGGAATAGTCTGCCCAGGGAGGCAGTTGAGTAACCATCCCTGGAGGTATTTAAAAGATGAGTAGATGAGATGCTCTGGGATATGGTTTAGTAGTGGTCAGGAATGGTTGAAATCAATTATCTCAAAAATCTTTTCCAACCAAATGATTCTATGATGCCAGTGGTCCCTTTTCCAGGAAGTCCTGTTCTTCACCTCAATGGGAAGTTCTCTAGATTCTCTGGGTTGCTTTTAAACAAAGAATACAGTGGAAATTATTTACATACTTCATGATTTTATCTCTTCAGGTTTTTTAAAGCTTATTCAAAAAACATATGTTTTATTTGAGCCAGACGCATAGTATAAGTCCTGTATAGCAACTGGCATTGCACTGGTGTAAAAACACAGGAGAGGTGAGGCTTGGACAAGTCTCCAGTGGTTTCATGCTCTGTTGCCTGCAGACCTGGCTCTCCAGGCAGGACTTCAGCGTCTCGACACCTACCCAGGTGAAAGTGAACTGTTGGACAAAAAAGAGTCCAACCTACCTGTGACTGTTCTGCTGACTTCTCTAATTCTTTTGCAGTTTTTTGTTTTGGATGTTGTCATTAATTTCCGTCGTCTCAGTGAGGGAGATCTTTTCACTCAGTTACGAAAGATAGCCAAAATGGCAGAGAATGAAGAGGAAATGCCTCCAATTGGCCTGCTGACAACAGATGGAAGAACAGAGTGGGCAGAGGCCAGGACAATCCTTATGAAAGGTCAGCAGCAGCAATCCCAGCTTTCTCTTCTTCATCATCTTCCTCCTCTCCCTACTCACCATCATTACCTTTCCTTTACTGGGAGTGAACATGATAGTAAATAGAGGACTGAATGTGAAACCTCACTGCTGAACTTTTCTAGCAGGAGGAAGCTCAATACCTGTCAGCATTCATATGTGTGTTACCAGGGAAGCAGCTGATATGGTTTGGCCCCTTGGTTGTGTCTGTTTAAGTGTTACACCACTCCATTCTTTATTTTGCATCATGTAAATTACGTTTCATCAGACTTCGTGATTTGTCTCTTTCTTCGCATCCATTTTGTACCAATAGGAATGATCTATCCTCTTAGCCTTTGGAAACTATTAGACATTTTTCATCTCATCTAACAAGTCACACACCTACAGAATCTAGCTGTGAGTTCTCTCTGGCCAATGAGGCAAAATAGGAAGTAGCAGGGCTGACTCCACTAAGTCTTAAGTAAATGTCTAGAAAAGGTGACAACAATTATCATCTGGATGTAGTTCTCTTGCTCTCTTACAACAACAGGTAGCATTTAGCTCTCTTGAATTTTGAACTCCTGAAACAGCTGAAAATAAAGGATGGGCTTAGCCACCTCTACCATTTCACACCTTTTATGCTGAAGCTAGGCTATGTAAACATCCTCTTTTTGCCATTTTAAATGGCTTAAGTACTCATTTTTCCCTCCTGACAAAAATGTTAACTCGTCTCCGTATCCACAGTTCACTAATGCTACTGAAAATATTGCTGGTTTACCAATGCTGTGGAAGACACAAGAGATGCCACTTGTCTCAGTCTCTATGTTTATCATATCAAGGATGAACTTGATTCAAGTTTATCTGTGTTTATAATAACTTTATCTATATAAACACACATACACGCACAGAGTCCTGGCCATTATTACGTGGTACTAGTCTCATTTTCAGTCTTCTCTCCTCATCTTTTCTTTTTAAAGCAGGAGACAAAAAGATTCCTTATTTTAATGAAAACTGAGATAAACAGCTAATAATTTCTTTTCATGACATTCTTTTTAAGTAAAACTGTGGATACCTTGAAACCTGCAGCAAAATCATCTCATAGACCAAAGTCATCCTAAAGAAAAGAAGGCAAATCAACTAAAACTAGCAGAACCATCTCTATAGTGGTCTTGGATTGCCTAGTATTTGCCAAAATATTTGTTTTAATGGGGAAGCAAACCAACTCAGTTATGCAGCTGAAAAAAACCCAGATTCTGCATGAGCAAATATGATAGCAGTCTTCTCAATTCTAAGCAAAAATCCCATCCTAGACCATTTGTATTAGTGCAGTTCCTCAATGTAGTATAATACATTGCTCTTACTCATGGACACATGATTATTAACAACTCTTCTTTCCTTTCTTATCTGTGATGAAATCGTTCATGCAACAATATCTAATAGAGAAAGAGAAAAGCCTCTAGTGAAGCTGTGTGAGGTGGAAGGTGATGCTCCACAACTGTCCTGTATTGAGCAGGGAAAGAAGATGCTATACAGCACTTTGCACAGGTTAAGGAAGGAGATATATACATGGGCTCCCATAGACATACAAGTAGAGGACTTGGTCTTCTAGGTCATAAAATTTCAAGGAAACTGTAGTTTACTTATTTACAAACACTCTCAGTCTATTCACTGCATTCAGGTTGCAGAAACAACTCGCCTTTCTAAGTAAAAGTTGTGAATATTTACTGCAATGGGAGCTGCTGTACTATGCATGCTATATCTGAATTTGATTCAGAACTATCTTCTCATATTTTTCTTTTTAAAACAAAAAACCCAACTAACCAAAAGTTGACTGACCAATTCAATTGTGTGCATTTGAAAGGATGGACAAGAAATTTCCTGCAGGGCTTTAGGCTTGTTCTCACACTTCTCTGTTTCAGCTCTTCCTGGAAATATTTGTTTTCCATTCCAAGTCATGGTTCATGAGCTCTTGTGCAGTTCATTGCCTGTCTTACATGATAATTTCTTAACTGTTTTATCAGCTCTCTGGACATGTCTTTGTTTTCTGTAAGGGAATGTTCCCCTTACTTTTCTATTTCTAGCAGAGCTTAATTTTATTCACTCTAATACCGAGACTCAAGATACCCTGAAGCCATATGTCAGAATATGGGCTTCATATGTGTCAAAGATGTGTGGGCAGCAGCCACAATGAAATATATATAAACCTATCAGACAACATAAAGCAGAACACTGAGCAAGCTGTGAGCAGTTTGTAGATCACTATCCAGGCAGTTTTTCCTTGAAGGTGCCTGTCTGCAGTACCAGAAGCTGATGTATATAGGGAAACTTCCATTCATAAGGATCTTTTCAGCCTTTGTGTTGATATAACCAGACCACTGATGGAATAAATGCCACAATTACAGTCAGCCCTGCAAGTATCTGATACTAGAAGAGCTTTACAGCCAAGAGGACAGGGACATGTCTTCTCCCTTATAAAGCTTCTGAACGCTTTTGAAGATAATTCATAGGCACATCAGTGTTTCACATGTTGTAGGGCAGCACAGATAACTGGCAGAAAACTCAACCCATCTGCATGCCTCATCAATTACAAACTCCTGGCTCAAGTCTTTGTACAAGCTGGCAGGAATGCAGATGCTTTCCTAAGGACTTTGCTTCTGTGGGCAAGGGAAGACAGCACACTGTGCACTCTGCCAGCTCGCCATGCACCCTGCAAGAAGCCAGGCTGGCCCCCTCTGCCACTTGGCACACAGCTGCCAACACTCCCTAGCAGCAGCTGCCAGATAGCAAGACAGAGGACCTTGCCATAACCTGCAAGAGGCCACAGCTCCCCCTCTTTCTTCTCAGCCACTGCTAGCTCTTGCCTGTCTTTCTCTTGACACACATTAGAGTGCACATTTGCACTCTAATTTTTTAACATTTGCACTCTTTTTTTTTAACTACACAGCATCTGGAGAATGATCCTGGATGATAACAAGCAATCATCTCATTTTTTTCTAGCTGCTCACTGACCTCTGTTAATTGTTTGGAGAAGGTACATTTGCCATTCTTTCAGAAGATCAATTTACTTATCATATTTGCAATCATTAAAAATGTGCATGCTTTTAAATGACCTCGTATTTCAAATACAAATCAGAATTGTTTAATAATAATTTTTTTTCTATTCAGCTAAAATTATCTGAATTGAGCACAGATTTGTTGAACTTAGCGCAGACTTTCAAGCAGTTTTGATCAAACTGAATTCCTACCTTTAGTTAAGAACATTCTGAAACAAAGACATTTTCACTAAAACCTAGCAAAACTTGCAGATGAAAGCTGATCTGTTAAGAATGGAAAGAATTTAAAGTTGATGTCTGAAAGCTCTTTTTCCTTTTATCTTCTTAACAACCGTTTAAAAGCAATTAATTATGTTATGTATTTGAATAAAACAAGTTCTTATCATAGGTTCCATGCTTTTATCCTTGCAGAGTTGTATTAAGTGCTCACAATTAAGTATTTCCTATATCTCAAACTGGCCCTCAGAAACAGACAAAATAGCCTTTGTAGTCCAGCTGTGTAAGGAAGATTGACAGGATACAGAAAAGAAGCAGACAAAGCGAGCCAGTTCCACCTGTTCTCTTTTTAACCATTGTATATGAAAGAAGTAAGCATTTCTGGCTTTAAGAGTAAAATAGATCTATTTTGTAATAGAATTACTTCAGGAAATGAAAGGCAAAAAAAGAAAGTGGAAATTATTGAATCATTTGAAAGATACACAGAGACATTGCAAAAGGTAACACATGAATGAATGCCTCAATGTAACGTTTCGTTGCATGGAGACATTCTGCCAGTGAAAGCACGCGACAGAAAGCGGTTCATTGCAGAGCCCTCCACAGCAGCAGGGTTCCCCAGCCAGCCCTGCGCTGCAGGTGAGAGGATGTGAACATCTCCCTCTTTCATCCCCAGACTCCACTAACCGCGACTCTCTTGACATGATTGAACGGTGCATCTGCCTGGTGTGCCTGGACAGCCCGAGCGGGGTGGAACTCAATGATACAAACATGGCCTTGCAGCTGCTGCACGGGGGAGGCTACCACAAAAATGGGGCCAACCGCTGGTATGACAAACCTATGCAGGTAAAAACCCTATAATACTGCGTTACTACTTGCATGTGGCAAAGTACTGTAGTTGGCCTTGTAGTGGAGACCATTTAGAATCAAGTGAGAGAAGGAGGGGAAGGTGATGATGAAGGATGGTGTGAACAGCGTGGTTCCTTGCTAGTGGCAGGGGGACCTTCTCCAACACAGGTAGGCTTTCACCTTCCCTGGAGTTGCCCTTTACACTGGAGGAGGCACAGACATGCAAGTAGGTAGACAGCCAAGTTTAAAAAGCAACAAACAAAACCAAACCAGGATGCATTTGAATACATTCAATCAAATGAAATAAAACTGCTGGCACAGCATCCTAGAACAACAAAGGGAAGCAAAATGGTTTTCTGTTTTCTCACACATTTTCCTGACACCCTAGAAATACTACTGCTTATAGTTTAATGTGGGTTTAAGTTAGTATTAAGTTCTCACTTAACAGACTGTTTATTCATTTGATGGCATTCTTGTTGAGACTTTCCTGGAAGCATTGATTTCTCCAGCCTTTTCCCCAATCAGATTTTGATTGTCAGATTTGAAAATGTTGCACTGTAATTTTGCCATTTTGCAATACACACAAGCTGAAGCAGTGTATTAATCTCCAACTGTCAACAATGTTGACACCTCATGAAAAATTTAAACACCCCCGGCTGATATATCTTCTGCGTAATGCTTGTTGCTCTTGCCATTTTTAAGAACAGCAACATGAAGATAAACCACTAGGCTAATTTTACTTGCAGTGACTTACCCCAGAACAAAGCCATTTTATTAGTCGTTCCTGACTTAAGCCACTGCAAATGGTGTTATTAGCAAACTCCAGTGCTGTGTTTTTCAAGAACAAATCATTTGTCTCTACTACGAATCCTCCATTATTTGTAGAACCACTACTTGCAATGTTTCAAGCAGATGAGAATAAACAAGATTTTTGGTTTGTTTCATATCAGAAGGTAACAGAAAGCAAAGAAATGCAGATAGTATAGGGGAGAGCTTCATCTGTGCACATGCATTCAGCCCAGAAGTTGTTCAAAGGCAAATAAAAACTCCTAGGGAGAAAAACATCCAATTTTCTTTCACAAAAGCACAGATTTTATAGGAAGTCATTCTCACAGCAGGACTTGTTCTTTCAATCCATATTCTTCTTCAACTTTACAGTAAGGCATCAGAAAATATCCAGTTAAACTTTCTGCATCACATGCACTCTGTGAAAACCTTATGGGAACCAGGGAGGCAGAATGTGTGTGTGTGAAATACAAATGCACCAAGTGACCTAAGTGGGAGAAGTTCAGCCAAAGACACTTCAAAAGAAGTGGGGCAAAAATGTTCAGAAAAAAAAAGACAGAAAAGATGTGAGACAAGCTGTAGTTTGGTCCTAGACATCTGGTTTTGTTTGAGATCCGGAA
Organism: Piaya cayana; assembly: GCA_013389865.1. Classification (NCBI taxonomy): domain Eukaryota; kingdom Metazoa; phylum Chordata; class Aves; order Cuculiformes; family Coccyzidae; genus Piaya; species Piaya cayana. The sequence goes on along the minus strand of WAAB01017230.1, from coordinate 135,942 downwards.
GTAACCAGCTGCATGGGGGTAAGCACTGAACTAGAGTGCAGCAGGTTAAGTGTCGCCAGTTATACCATCTGCGTGAAACAAAATCACAAATGAAGACAACTAAGAGGAAAAGAAAGAAAATACCACCAAAAAAAAAAGTTAAAGAGGAAGCAGGACAGTAAAACCATCTATGATAAAAATATCAATTAAGGATAAGCTTGTTCATTTGATTTGATATTTGTAATAAAACGTGATCTTAAGCGACTTCCCAAATATAGAAGTTGTATTACTCCCAAACATGGAAGGAGAACCCCAGCCTGTCTTTCCAGTGATGCTAAATCCAGTGGAAATTGCCAAAATTTACATTCTCACAGTGCTCGGTCTAAAATAGCAGCATGAAAGGGACCCAATGCAATGCCATTCACAGGACAAGAAAGTCTCCTACAATCAGTCTGTAAGTCACCCACTGATCTGTAGGACAACGACATTCCTGATATGGGTAATAAGAAAACCCCAGGAGAATGACATCTTCTGTTAGGATGCCCTCATGGGTAACTTTCTCCCTAGGTTTATTCCTTATATATCTCACACTTGTTCTTTCCTTTGTATAGTTTGTGGTAGGAAGAGATGGGGTCTGCGGTACCGTGTGTGAACATTCCCCTTTTGATGGCATCGTACTGGTGCAGTGCACGGAACACTTGCTGAAGCACATGTAAGTCCTCTTTCAGCACAGCTCTTGTACCCACTCTGGTGCCTGGGAAGCCTCTACCAGTGCCAGATTCCCCCTGGTGCACAGGGCCACTAAGACTCATCCAACTGCTGTTCTTATAACAGCTTAAAAAATGGTTTGTAAAAAACAGATTATTCTTGTGACCTTAATGACTTTTCTCTCGTGGACTAACAGGAAAGACCACTCCAAGAAATTAGTCCGAGCTGATTCAGTGAGTGAGCTTCCTGCTCCACGGAGACTAAGATGGAAATGTTCCCCTGAAATTCAGGCACATTTGGCATCAGCAGCAGAAAAACTCCAAAGGTAGAACAGATGCCTCATTTTTCTCAACAATGACTCCAAGCTGGGCACTACACAGCAGTGCATGCAGGCATGGATTTCTTCCTCAAGGGCTCTCCCTGCCCTCCTGCTTCTCCTTATCTTCCCAAGCTGGGCATATGTGGCATTTCTTTGCAGGGTGGTAAACTTATGGGCTGAAGCTACTTCACTGTATTCAGGAATTGCATTAATATTGCTTTCCTGCCATGTCAATATTAGGAAAGCAAAAGATCACTGGAAAAACAATCCAGTTCTGTTTGCATAGGCTGCAAACAGTACAGGTCCTCTGGTTTTGCAGATGCACCTTATGGGTTTTCTTTGGCTAAAGCCAAAGCCAGGACAATGGGATACGTATGTGGGACAGTGGAATACAACTGGTTTGAATAAACAGTTTGAATTCAGGAATGTAATTTGTTTACATCCCATGTTGCTTCTACGAAGGTTAATTCTTCTGATGAGGTTTCCAGACTATAATAGATTTGCATGATCTTTGGAGGAGAGGATGGCAATGAGAGAGGGGTTTTTAAGTTATTTAATCTTATCACTCAGGCCAGTGATCTCTGCATAGAATTAACATATTGTCTGCAGGACCAGCTGGGAGCACGCCTTGCGAGATTGCATTAGATGAGACCTCAAAGCAGCTAGAAGTGTACATGAGAGCTTGAAAACATTCAGGATGTAGAGTAATTATTTTTGTTTGTTTGTTTTTAAATAAAAGTAGTAGTCCTCTAAACTGAAACCTGCAAGCTGCTTACAGCATTCTTCAGATCTTATCTTATATCTGGCCATTTCTCATGCTAGTCACAGAAATTTGACAAGAACATAAAATCACCGTAGAGTCACAGAATGGTTTGGGTTGGAAGCAACCTTAATGATCATCCACTTCCAACCCCCCTCAACCTCTGGCAAGGACACAAAGGAGGCTCTGGCCTAGGCTTCAAGAGGGGAAACTAGATTTGTTTGTTTATTTTTAAAAAGGCATTTTACTCAAATGAACAGAATGACCCAAGAGCCACAGCTCACTGAGGCTGCAGATAACAAGTCCAGTCTAGAACCTCTATGAATAAAAGCTGCTGACTAGGAAAAAATTCCCAAAGTCCAGAACTGTGTGCAGAGCAGGAGCCCACTCACCTCTGAGTGCGAACAAGCAGGAAATGATCCCTTAGTTTTATTTGCAAATGCAAATAGAACATGACGTTCTTGTACCTTCCCCTGCAGTAACTGCCTCTGCTTGTTTTCCAGAGTAGTAACAAATTTGGACTTTATTGCCTACAAGTTTGACAACTATGGGAAGGAATTTATTAAGAAACAGAAGATTAGTCCAGATGCCTACATTCAAGTAGCACTTCAGCTGGCATTCTACAGGTAAGGTTAATTCCAATCACAAGAACAAAGAACACTGCAGCTCAAGAGGAGATTCACCATTTGTTTTTTATAGAGAGGGTCCGGTTTTCCCTCAGCACCCAAACAAATGTCTCCTGCATGGAAATGAGCCATCATGCCTAATGACTGTAGGTCCAAAAAGACAGGAGTTGCCATCCAGTTCTGAGAATAAATACATCTTTCCCTCACTCCCTTTCCTTGTTCTGCCTTCCCATTCTTTTTTCTGCCACACACCATTCCAGCCAACGCCCTCCCCGCAGCTATCTCGGCACCTGGTATAGAGAAGCAGACAACCCACAGCAGCAGAAGAAGTTGGGGACTCCACATTTCTGGGACAGAAAGTCCCCCTTGCCCCTGTGGGTAAGTTGGGAAGAACGACAGCAATAACCCACAGGTCACCACTACCTGCATACTCAGCACCACAGCGGGAAAAGCATTCACAGGGAAAAATACTAGAGCAGCACATCAGATCAGAATTCCTGCACAGGATAGTAATTACTGCTGCTTCCTTCTTCACAGGCATCCCAAGATTTGATAATATCCTCTAATTTCCATGGTATTACCAAAGTTAAAACCCCCTTTCTGTTGTCGGAACTGCTAACGCTCCAGGCTAGAGAGTGGTTGCATGGTTTCCTGTGGAACAGCTTATTACACAAATAACTCTTTATCATGTCATATTAAATCCTGAAGTGGTCTTTGCCTAGTCAGAACCAGAGATGCTCAACACATTTTGTGTACTCCATTAGCATCTGTTAAACGTCCATTTTGTATTTTCCATTAACCAAATTCTAACAAGGTCCAGGATTTTCATCTGTAACCCAGCCACAGTATAAATCCCATGTATGCAACAAAAACCTTAGGGGACATTTATGTTCCAAGACCCCTGCTTCAACTGGAAGGCACGGCAGGTCTCCTGAAGCAAGGAATGGCAACTATGTGACGGTCTTCACACCCTGGTCTATTTGCTATGTGTTTTTTCATTCCAGCTCACAGTCTCCAATACAGCCCTTTTCCCTTTCATTTATCTATTTTTCATTCACACACAGATTGCATTTTTTCTTGTTTTAAGCAAACCATATTTCATGCCCATAAGTAAATGATTAATTACACAATTATTTTATAATGCAGTACAAATAAAACATTCCTTGAGATCTTTCAGTAAATTTTTGTTTTATGAGCCTTGTTTGTACCCAGCAAGTCATTTTTTTACTGGCAATGCGTAACTAAAACGTATACAGATGTATGGAGCTGCTCATATTAGAAAGGAGTGAGCATCAATCTGGTTTAAGATTCTTATAGAATTCCATCACCATTAAGATTAATACCATGCAAAAAATAAAATCTTGGCTGTAACAGTAAAATGTACTAAGGCTATATTTCTTTTACTCTTTACAACTCCTTGAAAATAATTGTTCTTTGTTTTTCTTACTTCATTCTCTCAGATGCCATGGGAGACTCGTCTCTACGTATGAAAGCGCTTCCATACGCCGATTTGATGAGGGTAGAGTTGACAATATTAGGTCTGCTACCTCAGAAGCATTTGCTTTTGTAAAAGCAATGATTGATGGCAAGACAGCTGTACCAGTACGTTGGCCTGACTCCTTCTGCCTTCTTTGGCTAAGCACTAAGCAAAACACATTTGTGACCCCTATTTCCTGGCTTTTTAAGTTAACTGAGAACATAAAGGCATAGGGCAGGGTCAAAAGCCTTACAGGATTTTGCTTTCTGTGCAAACCAACCATTAAGCTAAATGGAAATATTTCCTTAATTTTATTTAAGCATCCAAAAGATTCACAGATGCCTAAACATGACATTATAAGAAATAAAATATCCGACTTTAGACTTAGTAGTGAGTTCTGAATGATCAATCATCAGATCCAAATTCTGCTCCTGGGAGAGATCGAGGCTGAACATGCCAAGTTCAGGATCATTATGGTGCTGCACCAGAGGAATTGCATGTCCCCCACCGTAGAGAGCTCTGCTGTGTATTGCAATGTGTGTAGGGATGCAATTCACATGCTTTGATTTCTGGATAAGGTAGATATTTTCTGGTCAATCGTTTTTTTGTTTAAGCTATGTTTCTACTAAATCAAGTTAGTTTGTTAGGATCCTTAAGGGGGCTGAATATTCATGATGAAAAAAACGTTGTCAAGTGAATAAAACAACTCTGCAAACTGTCCTGATGTCATCCTGAAAAGAACTGAAAAACTGAATTGCCTTTCTTTGAGACATCATCTGTTTGCCAGAAGCATGAGTACTGTACACAGTTGATGGGTATACAGAGGTATAGCTGAGAAAGCTGAGACTATATAGCTGCAAAAACAGCTTTGTGCACTGTACCTCCTGCCATCCCTGGAGAGCCTCCCTCAATATCTCTCTGTGCTGTTTCCATCCACTGCACTTCGCTGCTGTACAGGGAATTTCCAGGTGGCTGTTTAGAAGTAAAATACTCCCACATTATAGATTATTTTGCACAGCAAGCTCACTCCACTGGCAACAGCCCATGTGACTGTACTTCAGAATCTAGCATGGCATTGCTAGAAGTTTTACTGGGCTGCAGATTAAGTGCAAGTTAATGGAATATTATAACCCAAGTTCTTAATGTCCTAGAGGATGAGGAAGATTTGCCCAGAGAAGTGCTCTGTTCCTCCACTGCTTCTTCAGTCTTAAAGTTACTATGCTTAGGACTTTGCTTATGATGAACAACACTCAAATAAGTTAAGAAGTTAACTCAAAGGATACCTGAATTAATTCCATACATTGAGTGGGTAATTTAATGCAGATTGTGACCATTTTATTACATGCAGTAGTGACTACCATGCAGTAGACTGAAAAAGCTGTTGTTATTAGCTATCAGTGTCCTGTCTGACAACATGATTCTTAATTCTATTTCATTAGAAGCTGCTGTCATCTGCAGACAGCTTTGTGTCCACACTTGGGTGCTCAGCATCCCCCCACCCCCAACACACACTGCTATAGGCTGATCGTACTGTCAGGAAGAGCCAGTCTGCACCTGGCACACACTTTTAACAGATCTGTTTCCCTCTAGAAATTCCACCTAAATCTGAGACTGTGCCCACTCTTCAGAGCATACTAAACTGTACTGCTTCATGCAAGCAAGTAGAAGAATGCCATGCAGGTCTAGAATGAGCTTAGGCTTAATCCCCAGATCCTTATTTTGCATGCCTTGGCAGTACCAAATAGAGAGAAAAATAGAAAACCTGCAGTCATAATGCAAACCAGTTCATTGAGTGTTTGCTTGGTTTCTTGTCTACTGAGAGATGCAAAGGACATTTGAACTCATCTGTGATTGTTCTTTCCCAACAAACTTCTAGACATCTATGTTTTGATGTGAACATCTTTATCTTTCAGTTCAAATCTTGATATGTTATTGTCACAGAATCATTAGAAACAGAATTCACTTAACACAATCCTATTCCAAGGCAACTTCTTCAGACCTACTGATAGCCTTTGGATATGAAAGGGTTAATTCTATGTTTTTGGACAGAGATGCATCACTTTAAGTAGCCTTGAACTCTCAAAAATACTATTTCTTAATAGCCATTAATCCAAATCAAATTAAAACAAATTTTCTCTCTGATGTTAATAAAAATTATCTTCAGACAATAGCTTGAACAGTCATCAACTTGGATTGATTCTTGGATTGAATCCAAGTCATCAGACTTGGATTGGTTCTCTAGGAGAAATATCTCATGCATTTGGCACTTCCTGTAAAAGAAATGGCAACTGACACTGCAGAGATTGCTTGAATAGCTGTAAATTAATCAGATTTAAAGACTGCATTCAGTAATTCAATTTGTATAAGGGAATTAAGGCCTAGCTCTAGCCCTATGAAAAAAACACCAGACTCTTTGCTTTGAAGGTCCCTGGTGGTGGCCTTGAATTGCTTCTAAAAATGAATTCTTTGTTCAAAAGATCATTCATCGTCCATAGGAGCTGAAAGTTCCCTGTTTATCTGGAGATACAGCCATTTCTGGCTGCTTCAGGGTCTCCCAAAGTTGCCATGTCCAACTTGATATACAGCAGGGCAGCACTTCTTAGGATCCTTCCCTTAATATAAAAGGCTCCCATTTGACAGGAGTCACAATTTACTAGCTTGTTATCTGAAATGTGAGGCATCTGAGGAGGCCAGAGCAGCCTTGGAAAATTCTAGATGCCCTCTCACACAGGGGAGTAATTTTTTGACTGGCTAGTAAAATATCAGTAATGTCTTTCATTAATATAGCTGTCAGTGTCCAGATAAACCATTCTGGACAGGATATACTGCCCTGCTGTGTAGAAAACACTGAATTCTGCTAGGCAATAATTTTCCCTACTTCAGAGTGATTCAAATTAGTAATAATCTATACCCTTGAAATCCATGGAAGGGATTCACAGAGGAATTTCCTTGACTTCAAACAGACCAGCACCAATAAACCCATTCACCTCTTGCACATTCAGGCACCATTGCTGATCAGAATATTGAATCCCTATAGCTTTTAGTTTATGAAGAGTACTTAAACCTGAGCCAGGTGTAATGTAAGCAAAGAACATTTCAGAGTGCTTGCCATATGGCTGCTGATTAATTGATGGAATGTGCTGTTTCTTTGAGAGTTTATTCTTTAACAGATGTAGTTTTCTTCCCCCGTAGGAATCTGAGAAGATGCAGAGATTTAAGGATGCAATAGCAGCTCAGACTAATTACACTATTCTGGTAAGTAAAACGCTGCTTAGTCTGAATAAGGACTAGTTACTTTTAAGAAAATATAAAGATACAATCATTAACTACTTAAGCACCATAAAATGTAGTCATCTCCTAATAGGAAAGTACCTGCTATGTCACACTGACAAAAATTTCTAAGGACCCAAATACCCTCCAGATAGCCACATTCAACTAATGTAACCTTAAAAATACTTCCTGGGAAGCAAGATAACAAAATTCTGCATTAGACGTCAGTAGTAGGACCATCACTCTTGTCCATTAACATTCTTACCTAGAACTGTGGTGGAACATGACACTGTGTTCAAGACATGAACAGGGAATGTGCCTCTGTGAAACATTTTTTATTTGTATCTGTGTCATAACTAGGAATCCTAGCCACAAGCTAGGATTCCACTGAGCTAGCTGTTATACACATTAGCAATTAAAAAATGGCTTCCATCTTAAAGAGATTGTAATCAAAATCCAATAAAGGGAATCTCTTGTGCATACAGAAAGATTTGCAAGGGAGAACAGTAGCCAGATGAAATAAGTCTATATTCTGCATGCTGTATGACCAACATGGAATGTTGGCCATGAAGATAAAGAAAAGTGGCAATGGGGTACAGCAAATGGAGAGCCAAGAGCCCTACTGGGATGTAAAGCAAGGAAGGGTTTAAAAGAAACCAACTTAACTGTTATGTAAAACACGAGGAAAAAACTCCAACTGCAAAATCCAGATCCCTCAAATTTATAGGTATTTCGATTCAAACTATAATGTTGCATATAAGCTCAAGACAGCTATAACACATCAGGAACTTCCCATGCTCCCCATCCCCACTGAACCCCCCCAACCAAAAAAAACCCCAAACAAACAAAAAAGAAACAAACCACCTAATCATTTATGCATTTTGTTATGTCTCTCTTCTCCAGAGAAGAGAGGACCCTATTTGGGACCTGATCCTCAGATGCACTTGTATTCTGGAAAGTGTATTCTGATTTTCCAAAGTGTGATTTCTAATAGAGCTCATTAACAGTGCGGGAATGATTACAGTAAGTCCTCTTTTAAAGACCTGAATGCAGTGTGTAATAAAAGGAAGAGATGCCCTCCAGTGAAGAAATCAGTTTAATGTCAAATATGACTCATTTTCTGTTGATTAAAAATGAGGCAATTCAGCCTTGGTTATGCTCTACATCCCACTGTGCCCAGAACAGACTTGCTCTACAAACAACTTAGTCAAACCACCCATGAAATTAATAAATGTTAAAAAACCAGCTATATTAAGTGAATTTGCTACCCATGGTATTGTCTCAGACCATTGCCCAACAAATCCACATTGCTGATTACTCTAAATACTCATGATATCCAAGAAATCATTCACTTCCAGAGGTGGTTTCAAAAGTATACAGAGAGCATGGCAAAGGTGAAGTGTTGCTTTCAGATGGGATTTGTTCTTAAGACTTTGAAACAAAAGAAGCAGGAAAGAAAAATGGTTTTGTGCTTTGAGCTTTGTGCTGGGAACCCACACCTTAAAAGCCCCCCTTTCTTTCTCAAAATAGCAGAAAGCGATTGTTGTGCCTTTAAACTAAGGGCAAGACTTACATGGTCTGACTAAATTGTGTGTAACAGACTGAAATGTAATAGCTCCTAAGAAAAACAAAAAAATCTACTTCATAAAACAAAAAGCAATTTAATGATTTTATTTCCCCTTGTTAGGGCTTACTAGTAGCATTGCTATCTTAAATGTGGAGCTCTAAAATTCAATTTAGCACAGTTTTTTCCTAGGCGTTGACTCACAGTTTATTTCGTTAGCCTGTCTCGGTCTCTCTTCAGACATGACATTGATCTATGTTGCAAAAATGTCATTGCTAACAGCCTTATAAATCTTGTGTGACAGCAAAATATTTCCTTCGATTATAAAGCCAGTTTTCCACTACGGAAAAACAAGGTGCCCTGATGTACGCTGCTATTTTGCAAGCATTCTTGCTCCGTCTGGACTGATGAACAAATACCTCCTATAACAATGATTCCTACTCCTTAATAAACCAGACAGAGTTATGTGCTCCCAGCCCCTAGCTTAAGGCACTTATTAGCGGTTAAAATTACTTTCAAGAGGGAAACCAAGCTTGTGCTCTGTTTTAAACCCTGCATTCTCTCAGGTTGCTTGTTTTGCTTGGGACAAGGGTCTCGTGCCATGGGGATACACATTATGCTCTTGGTGTAGTACAACATTGCTTTGTTCAGCATTCCCTTCCTATGTGACTTCAGCCTATTACACATGATGAGCACCAGCTCAGCCCTCATAAACAACACTCTCAGCAGCTGGATTAAATCTAGACTGAAAGATTTGAAATGCACAATTTTTTTTTTTACCTGGGCAGTTCCTGCCTGGTTGGAATAAATTTTTATTATGATTCCTAAAGAAACAAAACTAACTTCCCTGTCTGCCCATCTCCCATTACTGACTTTTGATCCTTTCAGTCATCATCAATCATATTTGCTAGAAGGGCAAAGACCTTAAAGTTAATAAATTCCTTAAGGCACTAGGTAGCTGGGTAGGGCAGAGAGACCCAAGCACAAATTCATGGCAGAAAGCTTAACTACACGCTGGGCAGCAGTTCTTGAGCACCAGCCAGCTGGCCACCAGTGTGCCCTTCCTGCCACCACTCAGCCACTGCACATGCTGCCGATCACCTTGCATGTCACCATGAGACAGGAGAGGAAATCAGGGACATTTGGGAGCAGAGTTTGGGGGCAAGCACAGCTGTTCCGTGCTGGAGATGATGATGATGAGCAGAGGCATAGGCAAGCTGGACAACAAGTAGACTGCTCTAAGTCTCTTGCTTGTCAAACACATTATTGTCCTTCATTAGACCCTGTTAAATTTGGTTCTAGGCTCATGGTACCTGGACTATGGTACCGTTTACCTATGCTGTCCTACACTTGCTATTTCCTCCTTATAGCAAGGGCTGAAGTATGGGCTGCTCCTGAGATAATCTAGCTCTGCAATGAAGACAGCACAGGGAGTGGGGAAGGGAACTGGGATATTTAAGCAATGGATAAAACTGAGAAGGCATCTCTGCCCCTAACCCCCATCTTCTCAAGTGGCAGGGTGTGCCAGTAGATCTGTTATTCTGTGATCACTTGTTAAATCTGTTGCAGGTATCTACCAGATCTTTGGATCTAAATTTGATGGAATGACTCATGTTTTACCTGCCAGAGTGAGATGCAGGCAGCAGGGGAATGAAAGATTAATTTGTTCCAATATGGAGGTGTTTTGGAGCCTCCTAGCTTGAGATATAATCTGAGTGACTCACAAGAAATTCCAAAACACACTTAGAGATGGTGTCCCAATATGGTCCCCTCAGCAGCTTTGGAAGCCCAACCTGTGAAATTCAGATCAGAGATGCTGAACACCCAGAATGCCAGATAACACCAGTGCATAATACATTTCAAGACCATCTCCTTCCTCATTTTTACATCTTCTGAGCACCATATGAATTCCTAGTTACTGGTCATCAGCACAGTACATACTCGGAATAATATCTGAACATTACAGGCATTACATCACTCAAACCAAGTTTAGCAGCTCTAACCAGAAAACAGGGCAATAACAGTTAAGAAGTCATCTCTGTATTTATTTAAATGCTGGTGTTTTCTCATGTGCGCAGGCTATTACTGGAATGGGAATAGACAATCACCTGCTAGGGCTCAGAGAGGTGGCTCGGGAAAACTTCAAAGAACTGCCAGAGATATTTACAGATGAGACTTATCTGACAAGCAACCGATTCATCCTCTCGACAAGCCAGGTGAGTTTCTCCTGTTCACCGATCTTGCTGATTCAGACCTTATAGTTCCCGGTGAGGATGATGCATAAAAAACCCCAACAAGCTGATACCATCAAGAAGTCTGCAAAATTCTCCAGATTTTTAATCCAGTTCTGATTCATTCCACAAAGTCAGCACAGTAAATACTAACTAAAGTTATAGCTTCCCTTGCAATATCCAAAGCCCTTTCTGGAAATTTTGGAAAGGCACACAAACAAACTCAGTAAAAATAGTGTGAGGGCTCAGTGTTTCATCATTTCCCAAACTACATAACTTCCCACCCCCTCTCTTCTCCCTCCCCTAAGGCCATAGATCTAGTGGGAATTCTTTACTCCAGTGGCAGTACAGACACAAACTGCTACTCTGCGGAACAAAAACCAAGAGCCATGAGGAGATTTTCACCTTAAAAGTAGCTGCCTTTGAACACCTTGAGAGCCTCAGGCATTCAGTGTAAGACTGCAACCTCTTCAGGCATGCATTTTGGATTTACAGGCATTTTAGACTTTTACAGACACTTAGGGACTTACAGTTATTTGCAGCTACACTAGGAGTCAACATTACCTACATTTAATGTTCTGAATAAGGAAATACCTCTATGGCACACAGCTAAAAATTAAACGTTTCGTTGCATATAGTAGCAGTCCTAATGAAAGAAGAAATCTATGTAGGAATTCATTTACTGAAACACTAACCTAACTGCACAGATTGGAACTACACAGCAAAATAGACTTATAATATTATGCTACAGCATAAAACCTTAATAAGTAATTTGATCTTGTCATAATGTTTGTAGGCTTTCAGATGCGAGTGAATGTAACCAGCATACTACTACATAAATTCTCCAAGAAACTATCCATGAGCAAAGAGTGCTTTTGAATAGCTTTATAGCCTTCGGTTGTTGCACAGCAAATTTATCTGACAATTCTATGGCTCTATTAGCAGGACTAATGGCTTGTTCTACACCATTAAAAAGCCAAATGTCATTTGTGAAGGCCCATGCACACAACGTCTGAAACATACTCATTTCTAACACATATTTTGTTTTCTGGAGAAGAAAGTGTCTCACTCCCATATTATGCCATGATTAAACTGAGTTGTAACAGAAATATAGTACCTAGATGCATTGAAATACGTTTTTATACAGCATCACAATTACAAGTTATTATTAGAAATGGGAAATACTTTATGTAATTGAGCACTGTCTTCACATTACAAGTTTAACATAACCTTAAGATATTAAAAACCTTAGAGAAGTTTTGTTTCATAATTTCATGTATCAGAATTGCATAAAGCTTTAATTCCCTATCTATCAGTAATGGACCTTATAGCTGTTAAAGACTTATATAAAGTAAGGAAATGCATGATGTACACTTGGAATTATACCAGTTTTCTAACATTTGCAAACAAACAGAGCAACCAAATTCCATACTAAGATCAGCTTCACCTTCCAAATGTCAGCTCCAGGTCTGGACTTCTGAAGACAGCAATGTTCTACAAGGGGTTTCACCACATTTCAAGCATTTGTAGCACTTGCTTATCTTTTTCCTTAATCCTAACCAGCTGATTTCATGTGCCCTGATTAATCAGACATCAATCCATACCTTCTTCCCACAACCAGGTTCCGACTACAATGGAAATGTTCTGCTGCTATGGGCCTGTGGTACCAAATGGTTATGGGGCGTGTTATAACCCTCAGCCAGAACACATCTTAATCTGCATCTCAAGCTTTAAAGACTGTAAAGAAACCTCTTCAGACAGGTTTGCAAAAGCTGTGGAAGTAAGTCTTCTAGAAATGAGAGATCTGTGCAGCAAATGCAGCTCTACTATTGCAAAGCCACTTCCTACAAAAGCTGCAGCCATGTAGCTGCAGAGCCACCGCAGCTGTGAGAATTATTCTCCTGAATCCACCCGACAAAGATACAACGACATAGCTGCTCAAAGGCAAGATAGTACTAGTAATATATTAGCATAGAATCCAAATGTAATTTGTTTTATGGTGATGATAATATTTAAAACCCTGTAATTACTAAATTTAACATTTCTTGCTTGAGAGTCAGTAAAAAAAAGTTTGGTCCTACTGTCTGAAATGAAGGGGGAAGTAGTAGAAGAATGTGTTGTGCTACCATTTCTAACAATTATTAACTTATGCCATTTTATTACCTTAAAAAATGTATTCGTTTATGTACGACATGAATTAAATTAAAGACACACCAATTAACTAATACCCCCTGCAAGTAGTTCTAAAATATTCACATCTATTCCTGTGAGGTTTGCATGTAAAGGGGAAGAAAAGGCATTTCCTCTATCAGGAATTTTGAACATAACATTGTAAATAAGACACTGATGCCATTAGAACTTGAAAATTTGCATGAGGAGTATTTAATACCACCAAGCTGTCTCTTATAGAAGAAAAGCAGATTATTTCTAAGAGTGGTCTCTGCATATTTCTACAAAATGTTTTTAGGAAGATTACTTTAGTGATTGCATGATCTTCCAATTCAAAAACACTGCAGAAATTATTTAGCCTTTATTCTGGTTTGTGCTGTCCTCAATCAACAGTCCCATTCTGAAGGCAGTGTATTGGAGTCAAGATCCATCAGAGAACTGGGAGAATTTTGTCCTTAATTAATTGACTTCATTATTCCTCTCTATCAATGAGCAAAATCTAGTCTGACAGAGAGGCAAAGCACAAATTGTAAGTGCAATTCAATCCTACTTAAGACCTTTTTTGTTTGCCCTGGAATGAATTTAATCCCCATTACTAGCAGGGGAGTACATGCAACCACAAAAAAAAAAAAAATCAAACAATAAATAAATAGAATGAAAAGGCAAACTTCCAATCCAAGGAAGACTCCAAGCTAGAACTGTAAATACCAGTTTAAGAGTACTGGTACTCATATCAGCTTTGCACCATCCCTCTTAGCAGGGATTTATATTTTACAGTTTTTAATAGTAGATGTAGTATATCATATGCTGCAACATACAGTAAATTCAATTGGGAAAATAATACAGTACCTGGTAATTTCCATCTTCTGTGAGCATTATCCTGAGGGTTTTCTCATTATCTCTTTAATTCCCTACAAATTCTTCAAAGGACTGACATTTTCAGTTACCTTCTCTCAAACTGAAACACGTTGCTTTGCTTAAAGGTGTTCAGTCATCGTTAGAATACAATTTACTCACTGACTAAAGACACTCACTCACTAATTCCAGTGCAGATCCTTAGTCAGGGGCTGTTTACTTGCCTCTGGAGAGGCGGAGACATTTTTTATTCCTTCATAGCCTGAACAATCTCATGCTCAAGCACTCTCACACCCAAAACCAGGAGAATAGATTTATTACAATAAACTAGAACGTTATAATAAACTTAAATATGTTTCCATTTAAGAACTCTAGGTACAGAGACAGTAGAATATATATGTCCATGCTTACTTTACAGCCCCTTTGGAGTTGCACACATGCAATTAAGCAGTTTGCTGGAAAAGGCTGCCCACAGCCCCATGTATGAAAGCACAGTGGGCCAATAATCAATTAGCACAAGTCAGCTATGCTGGAGCAAATCCACAGTGTTAACTGACAGTAATGGAGAGCTGGGCTCATTTTTTTAAAAGTTAATGTGATCATTTAAAACTATGTGTGTTTCATTACTCCCTGAGCCATGGTTTAAACTAAAGATTAAATCTATTTTTAGATTATATACATAATATTTTGGCACAAAATCTGCCCCAAAGCTAAAATTTAAAAGAAAAATAAGTAAATCAGGAAATCTTTTAGTTAAACCAAATGTTCACGTCACAAATATATTGTTCAAATATGACTTTTAATTGTTCTTGTGCTATAATTATGATAATTACTTTGAAATATCCCCAGTAATTTTGCTTTATTCTATTTCATGTCACTACAAAGGCATTCTGCATTTATAGCATAAACATAGCACTACAATGTCAAGATTTTTTTGTAGAATTTTATGTTGAAAATTATAATCATATTTTAAGTGTACAAAAGTGTTGTAAAGTTATTGCATTGTTTATTGGTTTGCTTCTAATTAAATATGTAATTGTATTATGTATTCCTAGTTCCCTGGTTACAATATTTATTTGCAAGTATTACCTGTGTTTCATTTTACTTTTTTCGGCTGGAATTTTACCAGCAGCTCAGACATTGTACTCAGCTGGGAGTTTAGGCAGAAACTACAGCCACACCTGAAATTTTGTACCAAATTATCATTAAGTACCCCATACTAATGTACAGCTGCCAGAGCAGTGTTTTGGATTCTCCAACACTGGAAAATGCTGGTGATGAAAGATACTGACACCACATTTTTACTTGAGAAAGAAACCACTGACCACCCATGCTTTCAATTTATTTAGCCATGCATGCCATCCTCATATCTTGGATGCTTATCAATCTGGTTCTAGTACTCAGATATAGTATTTGAAATGAGCAGCATCAATTCACTCAGTCCCTCTGGAAGAAGGTGTTGCATACATGCCTATCGTTAGCCCTTACCTGTGCTAAAAGTCCTATCTGCAAGCACGTGCCTTTCTTCAAGAAACTTCAGAATCAGGTCAGGCATGTTTCAAGAAACTTCAGAATCAGGTCAGGCATGTTCAAAATGGAGAGTCTTGATTAAATTACAGATGGATAGAACTCCCAGCATGGGTCATTACAAACACCCCCATTTACCAGCAGGAGTTTCACAAGGGACTGCGCTGCTTCTCAGTTAACAGAATCCCCTGCACCTCTGTGGTTTGATGCCGTGCTGCAGCTGCATCTATTCAGGATTTCAAGAAATAGCTAGTTTTCTTAGGTACTTATTTAAAATTATTTATATTATATGAATGAAGTTCACTGAAGTTTAAAAAAATGCATAATCTGTGCACACGCACTTATGGAAATCAAATGTGAAGCTTTTAAAATGTTTCCCACCAGAAAACTATGGAATAGAGCATTCAGTATAAAAAAAAAAAGGAGAAAATCTTGACTGACAAAGTGTAATTACTTTAACAAGAGACAATGATTTAATGAGACCTCTTGGTGGGACCAAGTAGGTACTACCACCTTGCAAGAGAACGTGAAGTTGGAGATTTGACTCCCTCTCTCTGCCAGGGTACACACACAGACATAGAGTACTGGGACACAGAAATAAAACAGCCAATTTTTGTGAACTTCTGCATGCACAGTGAACAAAAGGGAAAGAAACTGCACTTGAACAGAAGGGTGTTTTAGGTGTGTGAGGAACCTGCTGTGCTCCCCAAGCCCCCGTGCCATCCACAGTGAACCAGATGGGGCTGTGACCCACAGCTGAGCTCCTCCAGTGCATGGGCTGCGCAAGACATGGAAATATTTTAGTGATACTTTTATTTTTATAATATAGTATAGATTTATGATGGATGTAAATGTGTATTTATAGCACTTGTTTCTGTTACGTTTTGTGCTCTACTGAGATATATTTATCTGTCTATATTGATATATATGACCTGAAGCATATACCAGTACTGCCAGTTCTGCTTATTGAAAGATGGAGACCTGCACTGCAAATAAAAGCTACTAGAAGAGGGATCTTGTCACCTCTTTGTGCCAGGCACCCTACTCGCCCCTGGGCTGGTCCTGCCATTCCTCCATGCTCCCAGCCACTCCCCACTGAAGCCACTGAAGCCCCAACCTGCTCTGCCCAGAGCCATGATGGAGGTATTTAAAAGACAGGTAGGCAAGGTGCTCAGGGATTTAGTGGCAGACAGGAATGGTTGGACTCAATGACCCAAGAGGTCTTTTCCAACCTGGCGATTCTGTGCTCTGCAGCTGTCCAAAGGACCAGGTGAAGAGCAGCAGAAGAGGTGGTAGTGTGGGCAGAACTCTACCCTGCAGGATCCTTCTGGCTGTGGGTTCTCACTAGGCAGGCTGTGCTGGGGGGTCTTGGAGCAGCACAGCTGCAAAAGCAGCTACTTTGTGGGAGAGACAAAGAAAAGAGCTGGTCCTTAAATATGCCTCCAAAAGCACGACCACTTCCATCTTTTATATTCACTAAAATAAGCTCGTACAAGGTCCAACACAAAACCCCCCTGAAACTAACCCTATAGTTTTGCAGCCAAGAGTGGGAAGGGAGTGACAATAAGATGGTTACAGAACATATTCTAACCTGTCACAGTTAGACAAGGCTCAACTATCACTTCACTCCATGTGAGTAGACACATCTCACCCTTGGTCAGAAAATGTTGGTGAGCAAGAGTGAACAGTGAGTTAACACCTAGTTTCTTGTGAAACTGAAGAAAACTGACACAAACTTCTCAATTATTGAATTAGGCTGATGGTGACGAGATCCTAATGATACAGTCAGTGCTCAAAGGAATCCATTTTTTATTGGTAGAAGATGGAAAGCAAAAATTATGGAGATCCTCAGCAGCCTTTCAGAAAATTATCTGTGGAATTGCTTTGAACACTGGCAGCATCGTATGCAGCTGTGTCAGCTCAGAAAGGAAGGATTTTGAAGGTGATCATAGTTGATTTTCTTAATCTGTTAAATAGGAAGAGTGACAGGTAGTATCTCGGGAAAGGGTTTATGCCAGACTTTGCATTACACCACATATGTATTTTTATTTTCCAGTTGCACAGACATTGTTAAAAACAGAGTCCGAAAGAAGTTTGTAAGTTGAAGATGAAAATGTTCAAGCTCAAATTTAGCTATAAAGTAAGGTACCTGGGTACTTTGTACTTAAGTACAAAGCAATTTTACTGCTTACTGCTCACCAGTAGCTCCCTGCGATCAACACCAGGTGGGCAGCAGGCACCCAAGACCCAGGGGAGCAGTAACCCATTTGGGAGCACAGCAGAGCTCCCCTCAAGTTCTTGCACTCTAGCCAGAAGCCATCAGGCACAGATTGCCCAAGGTACGCTGCTCAGAGTGTGGCTGCAGGACTCAACATGGCATCTGTGTAGATCTGGTGGAGTCAGCTCATGCTCCAGGAGTTTCATAGAATCACAGAATCACTAGGTTGGAAAAGACCCACTAGATCATGAAGTCCAACCATTCCTACCAATCACTAAAACATGCCTCTCGGCATCTCATCCACCTGTCTTTTAAACACCTCCAGGGAAGGTGAATCAACCACCTCCCTGGACAACCAATTCCAGTGCCAAATGACCCTTTCCATGAAATATTTTTTCCTGATGTCAAGCCTGAACCTCCTCTGGCAGAGCTTGAGGCTATTCCCTCTTGTCCTGTCCCCTGTGACTTGGGAGAAGAGGCCAGGTCTCTCCTCTCCACAACCTCCTTTCAGGTAGTTGTAGAGAGTTTCCTGTCCATACTAAAAGCTGCGGTAACGCATCACCCATGGAAAAAGGTGGAGCTATTTTTTTCTGATTCATCATGCATTAAGGATTGGTGTGCTCCATTTTCTGGTTGTTAGGGAACGAGCAACAGTTTTCCTCTCTTCTAAGGCTTTTCAACTAGAAGAGGATAGATAAAAATGTTTCTGCCCAGCAGAATTTATCTAAGGTTGCAAGGTAAATCAAATTTTATGTGTGTAATCTAACTTATTCAAATAGGTAAATTGTTTTGATTATAAAGGCTTTGGATCACATAAATGTTTCCCAAAAAAAGAAAGACACACTCACTATCAGACAAAGTATTATCTGTTTGGCACTGGAGACTTAAAAGAGCATGAGTTAGAGCAATGCATGATAGACACCTGGAACGGTGAGAACCTGGATGCTCGATGAGGCAGGAATCTATTTCTGTGTTGTAAAACAAGTCAATAGAATAAGAGGAATTAAAAGAAAAAAAATACATCTGTGGGAGACCAGGCAGAAGAATGCGGTGTTCCTGTCTTGCTAGAACTGCATTATCAGACAGTTCTCTTATTCCCCCAGTTTGTGTTATTTTACAACACTATAAAATGTACCATAATAAATCCAAAATGGACCTAATTCTTCTAAACAAATACATGAGTTGAGAGAGGGTTTTGTCCCTTCTGGTTTGGTTCTCAACTTTACAAAATCTCAAGTCCTTAACAACCCAATGAATTACTGTTTCAGCAGAAGCAAGATGAATTATGCGTCAACGAACAATTGGGTTATCAAGGTTGTTCACTCAATGTTCCAACTGTTCTATAGCACCACCTTAATGTTATAGGAGATATCTTTTGAATTTAGTCTTATTTCATGGTGCTTACAAATAAATGCATTGCATTTTTTACAGCTGCTGTGCCAGTTAATAGCAAATACAAGTACATAATGAATTTCTTGCCTTTTACTGCCATAACTGGAAATGACAGAGGATGGAGGCTTTGTTCAAAGGAGATCCATTAATGTAACAACAGTGAAGTCAGAGATTAAAGCTGACAGGATTTGTGGGGAGTTCTGTACAGCACTTAACTACATTAACACTGATATTTTCTCATTGCCCTCATAAGTGCTAAAACTTAGATAAACTCCGAGTTCACAGGAAACCAAGGAAACAGAGCACTAGCCATTGCTTCTCTGCTATTTCCCAGCTGTCCTGTGGGCAAGTGGACATCAGATTCTTCTGGAAGAGATTCCCTGACTGTATTTCACTGTACTGTCAACAACCTGGATTTTGGCAAGTAGACTGTTATTCATCACAGTCTTTTGCTGAAAGCACTTAGAATTGAAATGTGTGCTTCCTAAAGACATAGACAGGCCAGGTTCTGTCAACAGCAACACTTTGAAGCTCTGCACTCCTTTACATTTGAGGCAGTTTGAAGGACACAGGAATAAAGGATTGTTTGGCAGTTAAGGCAATGCTTGAGAGCACACCCCTAATCCCCCAGTGAAACCTTGATAATACCATTTCAGTGCCTCACAGTAAGTAATTTTTTGGAGAGAAATTTCTTTTATCCTCTTTTTGCCATAGTAAGATAAGGAGTTCAAGGCTCAAATTTTCTCATCACCTGCACAAGTGGCTCCCAGAGAAGCTTCTTACCTCCTCACTTCTCAACAGCCTCTCTGAGAGAGAGGAGTGTTTTGGAGCAAAGGTAGAAAACCAACCAACAGTAATGGCATTTACAGCACCACAGCTTGGTTGTTTCACATTCCTGCAAGGAACCAAACCAGAAACTGGGAGATTCCTATTGGAAAATATAATCGAGTAAAATACATCTCTTTTTTGTTTCCAGACCTAGACCTACACCAGTGAGTGAAGGATGAGCTAACAGGCCACGCTGTCTGATGAACCATCTGCACTGCTGCATTCAACTTTTCATTCTTTTTCAAATCCATATCAAATCTGAATCAATCTTAGATTATACAGCTAGCCAGGGTACAGCCAAGTACTGAAAAGGAGAACGGAAAGGAATATAGATGCTAGGATAAGAAGTAGAGATGTATAATCCAAATACATTTACTTGCATACACTTTGTAAGCAGTGTTTTTCTCTTTTAGGAGGTGATGGCAATTCAGATTGACTTTGTGGAGAATCCAGAAAGGTAGTGTTAAATACTTCCTGATATACAGTGACATATTCCCTTTTTCCTTGGTTTTCTGGGAGGCATTACAAAGGTATTAGAAATGTCAAGATACAGTTGTGTTTTCACACTTCTAGGTCTCTGAATGAAGCTCTAGGTAAGATTACTTCTTGCACTCGTGTCAAGCAAAGAATGTCAAGCAAAGAATATACTTACTTTTCCAGAGGCAGTCATATGTTACCATCCTGGATATTACAAATTCACATGGAACTGACTTGCATTTAGTTCTAACAATTTTATTTTAATTGAAAGATGAATGAAACTCCTGGATATCTTTCATTCTTTCAACTTATGAAATTATTGTCTTTGACATGGAAGCTTTCTAAAGTCATTCATAGCTGATGACCCATACATATTCATACAGATGTGCCAGTTCTGCTCTGCTCTTGGCCGCGAATGTCTGAGTGCACCATTGGACACAGCCCAAAGGTACAGAGAGAAATAAGCAGGCATAG
The DNA here is from genome assembly GCA_013389865.1 of Piaya cayana. NCBI lineage: Eukaryota > Metazoa > Chordata > Aves > Cuculiformes > Coccyzidae > Piaya > Piaya cayana. The sequence goes on along the minus strand of WAAB01017230.1, from coordinate 115,068 downwards.
CCATAAGGACAGGATTAAAGCTGACTGGGTGTTACCACAACTGATATTCCAGGTACCTCAGAGGCAAAGCTCCCTTTTCCTCTATAGATTTTTTTTCCCCAATAACTAACCTATGAAGCTGCTTTTCACTCCTGATTTGGCAACAAATACTTTCAATCTTAACTACATTGTAAAAACTCTTCTGATTCAGCAGTTTGCAAATAATCATACATCAGAATGCTGGTACCCTGTTTGGCCCATGATGAGTTACGAAAGGAGTGTGTTGTGAACAGCATCTCTTGAAGCTCGGGAGCACTGAGCAGCAAAGCTGGTGTTTCCACTGCGGCTGCAAGAGGGACAGGCTGCCCAGCACTAAACCAGAGAAAAACAAATCCTACTGCTCACTATCTCTTGCCAGCTGTTAGCTGTAGGGCGATAGCCACAGTTACAAATAACCAAGCCACATTCACAGTGATGATCATACACAAAACTGTTGTCAAAATAACACTATCACTCTGTCCAAATACAAACCCTTTCTAATGACCTATAGATGGCAGAGGCACAAACCCAATATTCCTTAGTGAGGAAAAAGGTATTCCTGGTTAGAATTGAGTGAAGCAGAAACTGTATTGTCCCTTCAGAAGGCTGAAACCTTTTCATTCTCTGCAACTCTAATATAACAAGATTTAAAAGCAAGAACATCCAGACTGAACCCTACTGAGAAGATCAATACAACTGAGCTTGGAACAGATGACAAGTCACGTTTTGCAGCAGACATTCGCACAGACAGCAGATGGGGGTTTCACCATCATCTGCTCCACTCTCATCCTGCCCCAGACAGCAGGAGTTAGTTCACACCTGGCTGTGACCCTGTCCTGCTCCACAGCCCAGATCCCGGGAGGGACTTTACAAAACCCACCCTGCTGCTTTTGTCAGAGGGACAGCAACAAATGGCTTTCTGCTATGGCAGGACACTTTTTATAATGTTAGTTCTCAGCAGAATTTATTCCTAATAACAGAAGACTAAATTCCCCAGACCTACTGAGCATGGCTTACCGTGAATATCAATGGGAAAGCTCCAGGTAGAGGAACTCACGACTATGATTAGGTTGTGGAGTTATTTGGGTTTGTTTTTTTTTTTGGGGGGGGGGGGTTTGAGAAGTTTTACTTTTACTAAAAGTTTTACTTTTTTTAGTGCCCTCCAACATTACTCCAGGTACGTTTCTGACCTACCTCCAAGGCAGAATTACAGCAGTTTTTAAGCCTTAATAAACCAACATATTTAGCTGGAATAAATAACAAGAATTTGAGGAACACAAGGCTTCGGGTCTGAGAACAGCAAACTAGTTTGAGTTGAGAACAATTGCTCTAACTTTGCTTTAGGGTAATACTGAGACCACATTGCGAAAAACTAGAGACAGACGAGAAAAGTCTTTTGATATGACAGTGAGATATCTTCCAGTGAGATAAAAAATTAGCTCTGTCAGACATTTTGGACACAGACAGTTGGAATGCATAAAGAGATCTCAGACCCTGTTACTGTGCTTTTGTTGCAGAAGGAAAAAATAAATACAACTTTAAAGTAGCTCTTTCAGTTTGGTCCCCATCCCCCAAACACTACCTGCCATCAGTTGCCATGGCACTACCAGGCAGCTAAATATTTGAAGGCACTGTAGTAGCCATTTGGACAAAGGCATTTGATTATTTTTATATGCGAAATAACTGCTATTCTCCTCAAAGTCTCTGAAATTTTTAAGGGGACTTTCTGCCCCACAGATAATCACAGCCATTTGAACACGAACCTTGCCCCCAAGTCCCCTCTACAGTGACTTTCATCTGGATTATTGCACTGAAGTCGAATCCAGAGATAGAAAATAGCAGCAACAAATTATTCCACCAAATAAATTGCTGTGTGGCTTTTATAGTTTGCCTAATTTTCTCATTAAGACACATTTCTGATCACTGAAATGGATCTCAAGTATTATTAATCACTGAAAAATGGTACCACTAAGAGCTTCTCTTCGTCCTATCCTTAGCATTATTTGCAATTGAAAACACAAAGGCTCTTGTTGATTGGAGCCCCACTGATGCACAGTTGGCTGTCAAATGTAGTAATGGCACAATAACACAATGTAACTAAAATAGTTTACCTTTTAGAGTAACAATCTCTTATAACATGATTAGGCTCTATCGTGTGCATTTCCATATGGCTCAAAAAAAAATCTGACAATTTTTCCAATAATTTCTTCAAGAGCGGAAGGAAAATAAAAACCATTAGCTATCAGGAAACAAATCAACAACACTTGATGCATAAAGAAGAGACAAAAACAACTGCACAGAGTGTGGGCCACAGAGCAGCACAGTTGTGTGGCCCCTGGTTTTCTCCCCCTTGCAGAACACACCTCCAGTGGCTGAGTTTGTCACATTTAATTGCAGACGCTTTATTGAAGCACTTGGTTTAGAAGCTGGCTTGCCCTAGGCTAGCTCTCTAACTGATGGAAAGAGGCATCTTCACAGAGTGATTCAGATCTCAGCTAAGGACTCTGTAGGATCTCTCTGTTGGAGACTGCAGGATCCCTGGGCTCCTAATTTAGCTACTCTTTGCGTGTTTGGTTTCAAACTATTAAAAGAGATGAAGCTTCTTCCTCGTATGAGGAACCTGCTGGCATTACCCAACACACCACTGACACACTCTTTACATCCTCAGAAAACAGGAAGATTCTGCTTTTGGCCAGTGCTATCAGTGGTTGCACAAGCAATATATGGCAACAAGACATTTCCTCTTACAAGAGCTGTAGGGGTTTATGCCATATTGTAAAGCCATGTTGGCGGGACCTGATCACCCGGTTCTCTTGCAAGTGCTTCATGAGTGCTATCAT
>WAAB01017230.1:37433-111590 GCA_013389865.1 Piaya cayana | reverse complement strand
GGAGACCTCATTGCTCTCTACAACTACCTGAAAAGAGGTTGTAGAGAGGAGGGAGCTGGCCTCTTCTCCCAAGTGACAGGGGACAGGACGAGGGGGAATGGCCTCAAGCTCTGCCAGGGGAGATTTAGGCTAGAGATTAGGAGGAAGTTTTTTATGGAAAGGGTCATTAGGCATTGGAATATGCGTGCCTTCCCTGGAGGTGTTTAAGGTACGAGTAGACGAGGTCCTGAGGGACAAGGTTTAGTGTTTGATAGGAATGGTTGGGCTTGATGATCTGATGGGTCTCTTCCAACCCGGTGATTCTGTGATATGTTATCATATTAAAGATCACAACCAATTCATTTTCAAGCATCATAAAATCATTGAAAGATTTGTGTTGGAAGGGACCTTAAAGATCATTCAGTTCCATCCCCCTTGCCATGGGCAGGGACACCTCCCACTGGATCAGGTTGCTCAAAGCCTCATCCAACCTGGCCTTGAACACCTCCAGGGTTGGGGCAGCCACTGCACCTCTGGGCAACATGTGCCAGGGCCTCACCACCCTTGTATGAAAATATTTCTTCCTATAATCTCACCTAAATCTCCCCTTTTCCATCTTAAAACAATTCCCCTTCATCCTATCCTGGAATTCCCTGATAAAAGGCTCCTCTTCATCTTTCCTGTAGCCCCCTTTCAGCACTGGAAGGATGCTGTAAGGTCTCCCTAGAGCCTTCTCCTCTCTAGCATAAGCAAGCCCAACTCTCTCAGCCTGTCCTGATATAGGAGGTGCTCCAGCCCTCTGATCACCATCACAACCTCCTCTGAACTTGCTCTAATGGGTCCATGTCCTTACTGTGCTGAAGACTGCAGAACTGAATGCAGAGCTCTAGATTAGTGTTGACGGGAGATCAGGAAGCAAACACAGAGACCAATGTGATCAGTGGGTGTTCGATTTATTGAGTTTAGCTGTCTCTTTATTAACCCTTTTTGGTTACATAACTGTGTGCCCACAAGGGTATCTATAGTGAATTTTTGGTTAAAGGGAACTGTCCATAAAGCTATTACTAACATATTATTGGCTAAACTACTGCACATGCTAAGAAACCAAGTTATACTAGAATTAACTATGTTGATAGTTCTCTTTAATTGTTTTTCTTTCAGACGGTACTGGTTCCCACTGAACTAGCTACTGTATTCCTCCCAGCTGGCCCCTGTGTATCTTTCAGCTCTCTGCTTCAAGGCCTTGTTAAAGTTGTTCAGTGTAGCCGTAGGATTCAGCAACAGTAACCCGTTCGGGGGAGACGACACAGAGACACCCCCAGCCTCTGGGCCACGTAACACAAACACCACTATGGAGGATGCTACAAATGGCGTTTATTCAAAGGATAACATAGACTTATATAGTCTCCTAAATCTAGCCACGCCTCTTGCTACTTTCATACAAGACAATCCACTAATACTAAGTGCTTCCTACTTCCTTATTGCTAAGCCCGCAGACAGAGGTGTGTTTGCTCCAATTAACGTTCCCTATTCTTTCCGTAACATCGCGTGATCTTCCGATCGCCAGTCCCTACAGTTCAGTATCAAACAACCTCATAGCATCCAGGCCTTGTTCTCCGTAGAATGTTCCCACAGGTTAGGTCATGAGAACAGAGTAGAGAGGAGGAACCCTCTCCCTTGACCTGCTCTTCATACTTCTCTTTCATCCCAGGATATGGTTGGCATTCTGGGCTGCAAGCACACACAGTTGGCTCACACTGAGCTTCTCATCCCCTGGGACCACTGAGTCCTCCTCTCCAGGGCTGTTCTTAATCCATTCTCTGCCCAGCCTATATTTGTGCTTGTCCCTGGAAGCCTAGAGCAAAAGCAGCACTGCTATTGATAAGAGAGATGCACACTCTCATGGTAGCCTGATCAAAACCATATGCAAAGGCCTAGGAGCACTTTTGTGGAGAGGGAAGTAATGCACAGAAGGAAATCACCCCCTATAGACACCCAAGAAGATCCAACTTATTCTCTACTGCTTGTTTTGAAGTGACTGTGATTGTCACTTCCCATGGATACGCTTCTGATCATGGACTTGAAAATATGAAGTGACACACAGCTGATATCAGCACCGTTCCCAGAAGAGAACTTAAATTTCATTTGAGAAGCAAAGCTGAATTATTTTAATAGCTGTTTTTAAACAATAAAAATTATCAATGATACCATACCCGTTTCCTTCCCGTTCATTTTGTATATTGGCTGTCCAGTAACATGATATTAAATGTGGTAGCACTAAGAACTCCCATGCGTCATTTCTATACATTAAAAGAAAGTCTGTGACAGATTCACTTTCAATCTGTAGGAAATCACTTCTCCACCTGCTTCATCTGAAATGGAGATAATGGCTTTGAGTCCCAGAGATCTTGTGTTCCCTAAAACATTTTCCAACTCTCCAGCAATAAGTGACGTACAAGGACTGCATGGCTCTCCACAATTACTGCAGGAAATTATCTTTTTAAATACTATCTTTCAGCTTAAAAAAGAGGGAACAAAGTGGTCCTTCTGTTTTTAACAGTTGCATTAAACTGTCCAGATTTCTCTTGGTTATTTTAAATGTTTTTTGCTTAAAATACTGAGACCATTCCCTATCAATGTCCACAGGTTATGAGTGGAAAACAGCCTGAGGGAATACATGCAGGGTTCTTCTGCTCTATCACAAGGCACATATATACAGGACTCGCAGCTCAGTATAGACTCATTCAAGTGAGAGACAAGATACATTACTAATTTAGAGATGAACTTGAAAAGCAGCCACTTACTTGATACAACTTTCAATTTTGGTCAATTTTGTAAGGCAGCTTTAAAACAAGACAGGGATGCTCTGCACCCACACCTCAGCATTTTTCAGACAAATATTTGCTTACATGCACCTGTGCAAGTAAACATAACCAAAGGCATCCACCAAGGTCATTCAAATATAGCCGGAAAGATTACAAATCAGGGGTCTTTGTCAAAAGTTCTGGAATTCATAGAATCCTAGAATGGTTGGATTGAAAGGGACCTTAAAGCCCATCCAGTTCCAACCCTCTGCCATGGGCAGGTACACCTCCCGTTGGATCAGGCTGCCCAAGGGCCCATACAACCTGGCCTTGAACATCTCTAGGCATGGAGCAGCCACAACTTCTCTGGACAGCCTGTGTCAAGGCCTCACCATCCTCACAGCAAAAAAGACTTCCTAACATCACAACTAAAATCTCCCCTTTCAGCTTAAAACCATTCTTCTTCGTCTTATCCCTGCAGTCCCTGATCAAGAGCCCCTCCCCATCCTTTCTGCAGCTCCCTTTATGCACAGAAAGGCTGCTCTTAGGTCTCCCCAGAGCCTTCTCCTCTCCAGGCTAAATAAGCCAAATTCTCTCAGCCTGTTCTTCTATGGGAGGTGCTCCAGCCCTCTGATCATTCATCCTGGGGAGCAGTCTATGCTACGAAGATCCATCTTTCCTTCTTTTAGGGTTTTGTGACTTTGTAGTTCCTGTCTCCATAACAAAGTTCTGCATAAATCTATTGAGCTCATAAGCCATGCAATATTGTGCTCACTCTGAAAAGCACAATTTTACTGGTACATCTATTGAGGGGCCCGAGGGCTGTGATAAAAGCCCATGGTAAAAAGAAAATTGAAGGAAAAAAAATAGTCACACTTCATGTAGCATGTCCCTATTTTTTTAATGCACATAAATTCAGAACAGTGATGCTGAAGAAAAATATTGCTTTTTCTTCTGACATTCCCTGGAGAAGGTATTTATGCACAGTTATATACTGACATGCATACTCAGATATATTTTCCTGGAGCCTGTAGAATTCTGCCTAAGCAAGAGCTTCAGAAGGTGAAGTGAATAAATTAAACAATGTCTGGTTTATAATGAGAAGAGTATATTGTGGTATAAATATTGCATAGTACATTAAATAAACATGGTCACACATGATCAGGTATCTATTAAATGAGCACATCACAGGAGAAGTTAATTATCTAAGAGTCTAATCAGGAACCGTTTAGAATCAGTGGAGATTAAGTTGCTTTATTTCTGTTTATTTTTCCTTCTGAACAGTTTCCTTCTGTAGGTTGTTGCAATGAAGAGTCCCAAAGCAACACAAAGATCTAGCTTTTTATCAACTCTAAGACTTGAGAGTTTTGTCAACAATAGTTTGAATTTCTTATAAACCAATAATTTTCCTCAAAATAATTTTGTGCAAAATATGCAGGTACAAAATGATATTTAAATTGCAAAGGTGCAGAATATTTATGGTTTTATTGATACCTTAAGCTGCTCAGGGGAAGGAAGATGACTTACAGGGTGTACTTTACGCATATGGATTTCTCTCAGGTATCACACCCCAAAAAAGAGTATGCTGACTTTTTAAAAACTAATTGTTAATGTCAGAGACTGATATCCCAGGAGTAACATGTAACTTTACTAGATTAATAAGATTTTTCTAGATTTGCAGAGCTATTGTGTTTCAGTTCACAAGCAGAACATTAATTCTGATGGAATATGATTTTGCTTGAGTCATGAATTCATGAAGAACACTGTCCTCTATTCTTTCTCTACAACATAATCAAGTTGCAAGTGATGTTTAGTTAAGGAAATGTTTGGGCAAACCACTCTGGCACAAAGACCAGCTGATGAAGGAGGATTTAATGACATAAAATTCTTGAAAGCAAGACAAAGCAAATCCCTCAAAATTACTTAAATACTGCTTAAACCCTGTAATTAACATATAGTAATAAATATTTCATCTTTAACAAGCCTGTTGGGAGCAGTTTGCTGAATGCTTATTTCTAGTCATGGGGAATTTACATGCGATTATTTTATCATGTTCTGTATTAGACAATTTTACTTTAGCCTCTTGATTTTATCTACAGCAATGAAAACATTAATTTGGGGAAACATGCTCTTTCCCCAAAGGTGAGGAAACGTACTCTTCCTTCGAGAAGCTGTTTACTAATTCAGCTTCACCTTGCAGAGCCCTCCCAGCATGCAGCAACAGCTGCTATTGCACTGCAAAGGCAACTGAAATGTAGTCACTGAAACCACTGCTGAAACAAACCCATTCTACTGATAGCATCTAACATCAGTCCAAGGAAGTGATCAAAAGTGAAGCTGAGCTTTTAGGCAGAGCTTCTTCACTTGTGATAGTCTGAGCACGCCCTGCACACCAAAAGGGAGGAGAACGTAAAGCTGGCTGGTTATGATGTGGGTAGAAAGTTTCACTGTGCTCCTCTACCAGTGAATTCACAGGCTATTGAATAGGAACTAAAGATTTCTGCAACAGAAATTGTATTTCAGTGTTTCATACAGCATCCTTAGTGCTAGCTACAATTTTTTTCCCCTCTAAACAAATTACTTCTCCATTTGTCATTAATGACTGTATCACTTAACCATCACAAAGGAACTGCTTGGTGCACTTATTAATAATTAAAAACTTTGAAGAACTCAGTGAAACATTTTCAATCAAAGCAATAAATCCCTAAAATATTCTTTTTCCTGAATAATTTTCCTTTTGTTCTCCCCCCCAATCTCCCTTTGGATAACAGCATGTGTTTAAATAATAGCATCAAGAAAGGCACAATCTGAAATAAGAGTTCAGAAGTCTCCAAAATCAGAAGAGATTTCAACAGTTAAGAAAAAAAATAACAACAAAAAAAACCTGGAAAATGAGATAATATTCATCCATTTTCTTGTAGCAAGTATGTTGAATTTCTGTTTCAGTCTGCATGCTGTTTACCTGATATCTTACGCTGATGATTAAGACAAGGTACCCACTTAATATCTTCCCTTACTCTGCATAAACATGAAGAAAAAAACTTTAATAATCATTTTTTAATCAGTAGAATCCATCAAATCAGGGCTCCTAGTGTTATACAATTGGACTTTTTAGAACTACTAGATGACCAAAGGGAAAAAAAATAAAATACCCAAAACATTTTGATCAGAGCCAAGAGAAATCTTGAATGCCTTTTGCCATTTAAAGCTGGACATGGCAAGAGCAGCAGTTTGATGTCTGTCCCTCCCAGTAGACCTCGCCTGGGGGTGATGGTTGCAGCCTAGCAAAATGCACGTTGCTCCACTCAGGGAATGACAAGAGAATTTTAAAGGGTTTGGTTTTGTGTTTGTTTTTAAACAGAACAAGCATTTCTTTACCACCTTTCAATGAAAGGTTTCCTCACCTTTTCTTAACAAGTCTTTGTGCTTGCACTGCAAGTGGCAGTAAATGTACATACTGAGCAGCTTTTGCCAGTGGTTTGCACCAGAAGTCCCCAGCCATGCTGTGAGTTTTTCTCTAGACCTTAGAATCCTCAAAAGCTCTGGTAGTAATTCAAAGGACAGCATTCACTTTGCTCCAAGACCGGATGAGGCACCTCTACCCAATTCCCACCAGCTGCATCACTTACCTGCCCATAGAAACCACTGGGAGCCTGTGTTTCTCTTTCCCTCCTCTGCCTTTCCCAGCAGCCATCCCTCAGACTCCTTCACTGTCACTCAATTCCATTAACTCTTGTCCTTCCTGTAGCAGGAGCATCTGACAATGCCCCAGAAGAATTCCTGAAGAGACCCACTACAAGTGCCCAGCCACAACCCTCCAGTCTGGGGAAAATGAGAAGTATTGGAATTCTCTGGGTAGTGATGCAAAGGAGAAAGAGATGAGCCACCTGGGACCAGTTAACTGCAGGTGGTGTTGCCTGGGCAGCTCCCACAGAGGCCAGTCCTACCAGCTGTAATTAAGCAGTCACCGGTGCTGGGTAACTCATTAGCCTGGCAGGGACCATAGCAAACCCCAGCCCATTCTTCCCAGAGAATGGGTTACTCCTCTGCTCTAGAAGACTGACTCCAACTGCACCTCACCATTCTCATAGAGAAGAAATCCCTCCTTACGTCTAGTCTAAATCTGCCCCTCTCCAGTTTGTACTCATTGCCCCTAGTCCTATTGCTACAAATCTTTGTGAACAGTCTCTCTCCAGCTTTCTTGTGGCGCCTTTCAGGTACTGGAAGGTCACTATAGGATCTCTTTGGAGCCTTCTCTTCTCCAGGCTGAACAACCCCAACTCTCTCAACCTCTCCTTATACAGAATGTGCTCCAGGTCTCTGATCATCTTTGTAGCCTCCTCTGGACCCATTCTAACAGCTCCATATCCTTCTTGTGTTGAGGATTCCAGAACTGGACACAATACTCCACATGAGGCCTCACAAGAGAGGAACAGAGGGGCAGAATCACCTCTCTCAACCTGCTGGCCATGCTGCTTTTGATGCAGCCCAGGATACTAGGAAACACAAGTAATTTGAAATGACAGAAGCTGTTTGTTTTGGCAAATCTTTTGCTGTTGTGGTCATGCATGATGTAGTACCTCACCTGCAAATAGGAAGAAGTCAATTGATTCTAACATTTTCTGTTTCTTCCTTCTGAGTTATAAAGCTGTATTTGGACTAGATGATCTCCAGAGGCCCATTCCAACCCCCACCATTCTCTGATATGAATTTCTGCGCAGACTGTTTGCAGGACAAGCTTATATAGGACTTCAGTCATTTACAAACACTCTGCAAAGACTGACTGATTGCTATTTAGTATGTTAAAAGTATTTAAGCTTGTCAGTTAGTTCTAATTAAGTATTTGTTTTCTATGAGATTAAAGATAGGACTGTGAGATGCAGTGATAAGATGAGGGGTAATGGTTTTGAACTGAAAGAAGGGATATGTAGATGAGATACTAAGAAGAATTTTTTTACTGTGAGGCACTGTCACAGGTTGCCCAGACAAGTTGGGGCTGCCCCATTCCTGGAGCTGTTCAAGGCCAGGTTGGATGGGGTTTTGAGCTACCTGATCCAGTGTCCCTGCCCATGGCAGAGGGATGGAACTGGATGGGCTTTAAGGTCCTTTCCAACCCAAACCATTCCATGGTTCTATGGCAATCTTAACCTGTTTTAAAGCTACCATTGCAGAAACTTCTTTATAACACACCTATTTAATATGCATCTATTTAAGAACTCTCAGTAACAGGCTTTTTTTTATTAGAGGGGTCTTGTTGAAGACAAGATGCAGAATACTGCAAATAAGTATACTCTATGCATTTAGCAATTTACAATGCTTTAGTGGCTTTTGAACTTACTATCTGAAAGTGCAGGCAACAGAAGTAATTCAATTGGAACCTATGTTGAGCCAACATCTTTAGAGAAACCAATTCCAGTGTTCAGAACTGAGAGGTTAATTCTAGTCTAGTTGTAGTATTTTAAAAATTCTGCTTGAAATAGAAATGTTTTCACTTACTACTTCAAAAAATTAGAATAGAATAAACCAAAACACTCTATTATAACCTCAGTGATACTATATTTTTACCTCAATGGCTTTGAATAATTATCTTTTTCTAGTCCAAACAGTCTCTCTGACTGCTACTGTATTTAAATCAGCTGCTACTGAGAAAACAAACAGAAAACTGAAAAATGAGCTGCCCTAGTACTCTTACGAATGGGATGCTAATGCCAGCACTCAACAATGGAACTGTCAAAAAGAACAGCCATGAGAGAATTTTGTTCTTACATATTTTTATTTTATTGGATATTTTACATTCTTTGATGCAACTATTACACCACAATCTATGATACACAATGAAATCAGAAACCTGTCATTTACCACTTACATTTCTATGTTAATTTTGTTTTCTGCTGCTGCATATACTGTGGCATGAGTGCATTTATCATATTTCATGCAGCACTGACCTGCCTTATGCAAACTGAGAATACAATAAGTGATGCCAGCAATATTTAGCTGCACTCAATTCTTTCCACAGAAACAAGCACTCATAAAAGCATTAAAATACTTTGGTTGATGGTTACTGCTTATCAGCTTAATGTTTTGAGCTATAGAAATCAACAGGGCACAATCTTTGCTGCTGTCAGCTGCAGTACTTTGCAAGTTCATTAGGTTTCAGAAGAGTGAATTAGCTCCACTGCTTCAATGAGAGAAAAAGCTGCAGGCAACCACCCTGATTTTAAAGGATACTACTGAGTTTCATGAACATTAGACTAAGTTGGGTTCTGGATCCCATGGTAAGTACCTTACCACAGTGGTTTTATGCTGTGACAGAGTTGTTATTTTCACCATCATGTTGTCTCCAGGCTAAATAAAAGGACAGCATAAGGCACACATCCCTTCTTGGTAACCTGCTTGGACAAGTAGTACCTGATCATAGCTAGACTATAGTACAGCTTTTTATTTTGATCAGACAGGAAGCTTTCCAGCATCACCCAACTCTTCTAAGCAGGTAAAAACTGTCAAGTCTTATTCTGTCACAGCCAATAGAGCAGCAGCAGGATAAAACTTAGTGCCAAGAACAAACTACGTCCCAGGAACTTGCTCAGGACAGGGAGCTGGAGATGGGGTTGGCGTCTCATCTATGTGGTTTCCAATCACTTGTTACGCAGCAGATCTAGGACTACCATCCAGGCACTGCCAGAGCACAGGGCCCTGCTGCAGCTGGTTGCTGCTTCTCGCTTCAGTGCAGGCATAGCCATTCCTCAGCATCCTACTACACCACTTACTCTGTTAATTGAGCAGTTCCCCCTGCCAGCCAGCAAAAAGAAGAATCTCCCACCACTACCCAGTCTAATGTTGCAGAAACCTGCAACCACAGACCCAAGTTCTCCTGGGGCAGGGGCAACAGGACCCCTGACACCACCAGTTCCCGCATTAAGAGGAAAGCTGTGTCCACCTGCCTTCTAGCACTGTGGAGGAAACACAAGCAGTGGCACTCTGAGTGCCTTGGGGCAGTGCCTCCCAGGAAACCAACCACTATCTTCCAAGAAGAGAAACAATCCCTGCTGCTTCCCCAGCACCCACTGCACATCAGCTGCTTTACACAGAGACAGTTCTTGGAGGCAGTTCACTTCTATGTCCACATGGAAAGAACATGGCAATTGATATCCTAACTGACAAGTGACAAAAAAATCAATTATTACTTGTACAAAACCACAGCATGTGCCTTCGGTCACTCAGCAAGTGTTGCTTGCCCACTTTCCTCTTAACATAAAAAGGCACGACTACATCAGGAACTGCCACTTCAGGGTAGGATTAATGTCAGCAAGGATTAATGTCAGCAAGGAGATTTGAGGTAGGGATCAGCACTGGATAAAGCAGAGAAACTTCTACTTGCTGCACAAAAACAGATCTCTCATACAAACACAATCTTTTTGTGGGAAGACTTTACAGAGAAGGCGGCCTGGATGCCGTGAGACTTGGTGCTGAGCAGCTGGCAAGATCTTGAAGCAGAGAGGCAAAAATATAAACACCAGCTAGTTTGGTGGGAATCGCCGCACACTACTGTCAGCATAGCTAACTTTAGCATAACTTGATTTCTTAGCACACGCGGTAGTGTAGCCAATAATACGTTAGCAATAGCTTTATGGACAGCTACCTTTAACCAATAATACACTGCAGTCACCCTCATGGGGACAGAGGGATGTAACAGAATGGGGTATATAGTAAAGTGGCTAAGCTGAATAAACTAGCACCTGCTCACCCATCAGATGGCTCTCGGCTTTTGTTTTGCAACATCTTTTTCCAGGTGCTACCAGGTCAAAGAAATCGTAGCAGTTTGGTGATGAAAAGAGTGTTCATCCAAAACTATGATGTTCACAGGACCCCACAGTTCCCCAATAGCACAAAGCATCAAAGCACGCAGCCCAGGGAGTGGGAGCAATTGGTGCTGCCTACTCTTACCTTTGAAGCCATTTGATGCTGGATTCTCCTGCTGAGCAACCACTGATCTGTCAGCTGTGGTCCCGTGTAGACACCTTCCCTCCTCAATGACTCCACTGAACGTTTTGTTGGTCCTTTATATTTCTGCCTTCATCACCCTACTCCACCTTTTACCTTAGTGATGCACACAACTTTTCTTATCACCCATAGCTTAACAGCTCTGTAATCTGACTCCCTATTTCCACCCTCCTCCCCTCATCAACAGGCTACCTCAAAATCTCCCTCCAGCAACCACGGTCAGTACATTTCTTTACCAAAGCCATCTATCAACTCTTTGCTTTTCCATCTCATTATTCCTCTCCAATACACTTAGAAATAAATGACAACCATTTTCCTCTAACTGCATCTTGTTTCCTTAGTGTACTCTCTTCTTTTTCAGGGATGTGTGCAACTACCATACTGTTCATGCCTGATCTACTTACTTGCAGCAATTAGACAGTGTCCACAAACTGAGGCTGGAGCCTCACTGAGATAGGCGCCACACCCTTGTATGGGAGACTTTCCTTGTGCTAAAGAGGTCCCAATCTAAGCAGACAAGTGACAAAAAATGGCAGAAGCCAAGATGGAATTATCTTTTTTTTTTTCCCTGGGGATCAAAGTGCAGAATAATGAAGTCAACTGCTGGATCATTTTATCTGGTAAAGCAAAAATACATAATTTCCAGGTTTTTTTCAACTTTTACTTCCACTTTTGGATGAGTGATTCGAAAGACAGCTTGTCAGAGATGTGTCGGTGCCCAGCAGTTAGAATGTCTTTCCCTCAAAGGCCTCCAGGTTGAAAGCTGTGTCCAAGAACCTTCTGAGTGACACCAGATGCATATTCTTGTTGCCTGTGGCAGCTGCAGCAGCAGGCTCTCGGCCAACATACCTTTGTGACAAAAAGAATTGGGCAGACAAATGAGGTGAGAACAGGGACTTTTTTGACACTCACAAGCATGAGAATATGTTGCTAAATGCATCAAAGTCAGCTTGGCAGATTTGGACATCTAATCATCAATCTTTCTTAAATAAAAATCAATCATCAGTTATACAGTCTGGTCATCTTCCCTCTCTGTTCCCTCTCCTCTCAATATTAAGCTGTGTCTTTTCCCCCATCCCTCCCACGGCAGCCAGCTAGATGACCTCATAAATAGATAACTTGCATTTGGCAATGAAGACACTCATTCCTCCACTGGCTGCATGGGAAGATCTGAGAGTCAATCATCAAAAAGAAATGCAAAGGTACGGGGACTGAACTCTTAAGACAACGGATTCCTCCAGAAACCTAATATTTAGAGTGAAGTTCTTAAAAAAGACATAAACTTAGATGACAAGAGAAAAAAGGCTAGAAGAGCCAAGTGCTGTGCTAAGTGGTTATAAATATAGAGCTAGTTGCCACTGGTTTTCTTTTAGAAATACAAGGAGGAGGATGTATCTGATAAATAGTAATCTAGACTTTTCCCCCCTTCACCCAGGCACCCAAATTCTGATGTTTTGATTTGTGAAGAACCTGACTGCCTCATGAATGACACCCTCAAATCAAAAACAAATTTAAAAGCAAAAAAACCCCAACCAACCAAATAAAAAAGCAAACTCAAAAGTAAACAGATAGCTCAGGAGACAGAGCAATTGTTGGAAGTCTCATACCATATAGGTCGAGTGTGGTTCACAATAGTGCGAAAACGAGGTTTGACATAATCATAATATCCACTGTTTTTGTGTTCCTCCTGACACCAAACTAGATCAGCACCTGGATACTTCTCAAGTTCTTCTTTCAGCAGGTCAAAGGGGAATGGTGAGATCTGGAAAGAGAGGATAATGCTTTCTCTTACATGGTGGTGTTAGCCACCATGGTAGGAAAGCCTTTTTCCTGTTGAGCATTACAACCAACCATTTAGCATCTAATACAATTGCTATATGTTCTTTAAAGTGAGTCATACTTCTTTAATTGATTTAACACTGTCACAAATGAACACACATGTATTTTCTGTTTGCACCAGAATGAACAGAAGTAGGTCATGGTCCAGATCTCCTGCATTCCTACATCTTTTGAAGTCAGGTAGCTGTGACAATACAAGTCCTTTATTAATGAATGATGATATAGCAGCAAAGTGTGCTATTCACATCTAGTGTATACAAATTTAAGATGCCATCCCATTGTAACCTTCACTTTGTTACGTTGTTCTGGAAAAGTAATCAAGCTGTCTGGATCAAATTGTGCCATACACTATTGATGTGTACCTTCTCCACAAGGTGATGAAGGATTAAACAATGCCTTGTAAGAATCAAAGTGTTACAAAAATGCTATAACCATCCTTCCTGCCAAGTGATGTTTATTTAAAAGCACAGGAACCCCTTGCTGAAGGACTCTCTCTTCTGGGATTAAGGGAGCTCACCTGTTCAAGTCTGGTTATAGCTACTTGTTTCTCCAGGTCTTGATTCTTTCTCTCTTTCACAAGATCATAGTACACTTTCCCTGTGCAGAAAATCACTCTCTTGACCTCACGTGGTGACTGAGCTGCCAGCCCATTCTCAGGAATCACGCGTTGGAAAGTGGTACCTAGTTAGAGCACAGATTAAAGGAGCGCTCCCAGGGGAACAGACATTGCAATAAAGCAGCCCAAGAAAGAGCCCTTCACTACGCAAACAGCAGGTTGCAATGGTCACAGTGTTCTGCTGCCTCTCTCTTTTGACTTTTCAGACTGGTAATTCTGCTGAAGTGAAGCAGTTTAGTTTCAAGAAGTTACGAGATTATCAATAATCCACTCTTTCACAATTAATAATAATATAATGTGTTAATATCATTAATGTTAATATTAACAATGGATGCTTTTTTAGCTATATGTTTTGCATTACACCTTAAATTTTAAACTAACTGGTGAGATCACCTTTGCTTACAGTTCTTTTTCAGAGAATCACCTGCAACACACTGTTTCTTCTTTCCAAGAGGACCTCAACCAGGTAACATCAATATAGGTCTAGAAAATTTTAGAATTCTTTTACATAAAAAAGCATAGTGCATATTCATAATTCAACTAAATCTGGCAACTGCAGAAATATTTACATAAACACATACATTACTGCCATATATTTATGTGATTTAAACCTCTGTTTGAGACCTAAAACAGCATTAGTCAAAGGGAGAATTAGCATAGCACCAAGCCACATGTACAAGATGATTCGATATCAGACACCTATCCTCACTGCTAGGTATTTTTCCCCTGTGATCTCATTTCCCAGGAGAGCAGTTTGCTTGGGATACATGGAACTGGAACAGGGACTTGATGGTCTAAAAGATCCTTTTATTTGCCCTCTTATATGATTGATTAGAACTACTCCTGCATTAACTAACTGCAAGGCAGCAGGCAGCAGCATGACCTCCAAGTATGAATCACATCACTCTCTCACCAGGAAAATAAGCTCCTGTTTGAATCATTTATCTTAGGGGGAAAAAAGCAGCGGCACAAACATATGAAAGAGGAACTGATTTATGTCAGAATTATCCTGTCTCACTGAACAGCAGAATTAATCATTAAAAACCACTTAATCTGTGCTTCATTGGGTCAGCTGGAGTCAGTATTCCACTCCTTCTCAACCTTCCATTAAAAATCAGAGTGAAAAGAGTTAGCTGAGAGACAGTAATACTTTACTGCTTGTTGTACTATTCCGCAGGAACATGAAAGTATGTCAGAATTCAATGTGAATCAGGAGTTTGGCCACTATTGAGGGTTATCACAGGCAGAGGGGACTCCCAAGACAAAGNTTTTTCTATTTCTTTTTGGGAATCTCTGATTGCTTCCCTACAGGGCAGGGGATGTTCTGGGGGGCTCTTATTCTCTGATTATTGTATATGTAGTATTTTAGTTGCATATTAGTGTTAATACATTATATATAATCACCTAGTTTCAGCCTGCTTTGTTTTCAGTATTCTCAGCCCTTTTCTTTCCTTCTCCTTATCTCCCTGGATTCGTACAGCAGGGCTGGGGGAAGGGAGAGGGGCTGCATACTGTGAGGGGTTTGGGGGAGAGTTTTGACTCAAACCATCACAACAACCCCTGTGGAATTTCTAATCTGACTCATTTTACAAAGCTGTTAAACAGTAATCAAAACCATCAAATATCTTTGCTTAAGCAGCAAACTTTACTCACCTACAAAAAGGAGATGCAAAGCAATATTTAAGCATGTTTATACACTGTAATCTGCTTTTTTAAAAGTTGAGCTGTTACTCTTTTCTGACAGCAACCAGGATACCCGCTAGAACCAGAGACAGACCTCCGCACCTACGGATCCTCACGCTCAGAACACTAGTTTTAATCACTACATTTCACTGTATTTCCTCATGCCACTCTCACACGTTCTAACTAGCTCATGGCAAATAAAAACACTCCGTTTTTAGGATTACCTCTGCAGAGCTATCCCAATAGCAACCAGCCTACAGCTCTGACCTCACTGGTCTCATGTTAGATCACTGCTGTGGTGTGGCAGCCCCAGAACCGAGTATCATAAGAAGAAATGGGATCTTCATTCTTCCAAATAGCCTATGGAGGGTAACACCCCTACAGAAAGGGGAATGCACTTGCTGCCTTTCAGATTAGCAGCTGATTACAAGATAAACCTGTTAAAATTAAGAATCTATACTTGACAGCAGACTATCCAGCAAAAGTCCATGCTGGATCTCCCTACAACAGCTTCACAGAAATCACACCAAAAGAAAAGGCAAACTCTCCAGAGCAGATTCTCTTCCTTACAGCTAGCTGGTATGGCTAATTATTTAAGTCACTTTAAGGTGACTTACCAGACACCATTTCATCAAAACTGGATTTAGCTTCTGGATGCCTCAGAAGTGACTTGGGTGTCAAAATAATCAGCTGTAAGACAGGAATTTTTCCAACAGTCAGGAGCTGCTTTATCTACATTAATACATGCAGCATTTGTAATGCTGTTCATATAAAGACCACAAAGTGAATATGCTTTAGAACAAATAGCAAACAGTAAATTATTTTTTCCTGTTTCAAAAGCCTAGGGAGTTTCAAAATTATTCAAAAAGATTTGGGTAGTGCACTCCCTTGAGAGGTTCTCGAAAAACATTGTTTATGCTTCTCTTTGAGAACAAAATCAAACCCCAGGCTGTGAACCAGTAAAACATCCAACAGTTGCATCTTAGTTATTTGAAGTTCTGACAATTAGACATGCAGATTATAGTTATGCAACCCGTTAGAGACACAGTGCCTCAACAAGCTAATGTGAAGCTCTGCCCAGCCAGAAGGAAGTACAGCCAAAAATCAAGTTTTAAAATCGTAATAAGTCAGAGCTGAGTTTCATTCCATCAAGTCGACTTCAACCTCTGTTCAGTTAAGGATTTTCACCAATGATTCTTGTTCTTTTCTATGTCATATGCAAATAAAGACCCCTCTTTCTGTAAGCGTTAATATCCCTAGGATAATCAAGTCTATTACAGTAAGTTTACCGGTTTTCTGAATGGCAGTAAGATCTGTCTTCTGAGGACATGAAAGTAATTGGCTGGAGTTGAACAATTCACCACAATCCAGTTGCATTCATACAGCTGGGAAACTTCAAACTGCTCAGTGAACACCTGAGAGAGACACATTAAAGGTATTAGAAACATGTCTAAAAGAGTAAAAGGCTTGAAAGCCATCCCTTTATTTCTGACTCTCAGTAACTCCCTTCCTCAGAAAACTATTATCAGCTAGGGAAGCGTCCCTACAAATAATTCTCTTCCATTTCTACTTCTTCACTAAAATGTATGCAACTAAGGGCAAGAAACTTCCATTACTTGGAGCAAGTTGGGAATTCCAGGGAGGAAGGGTGAGGAGGACTAGAAGTCCATTAGGTGAGGATAGAAAATAGAATCTCTTTGAAAGAATCACAAAACTATAATTCATTTTTTCAGTGTATAGTTAACTCTGCCCCACTTTCTGGTAGGAGTCCTGTCCTATTAGATTATTTTAGTACATAAATGTCATGTTTTATATTTATGTATTTTACAAGTATAGGGTCATTTTAATACATACCTATGCACATATCTTTATTAGCTAAGCACATACATAGGTAAAGGTACAATAAACTCATTATAGATTGGTCAGCATCTAACACAATTTCCTGGTCTATGGTTTGAGCTCCTGCTTTCTATGATAAAATCTACAACTTTTGTATCACATGCAATTGACAGTGCTTAAACGTATTCAATCAAACAGGTCTTTATTCTGACAGTACACTGTCACTTTTAGATGAAGAGGTACATGGTTTTGAAACTGTCACTGCCCCAAGGATAACAAACTCAGGGCTAAAACTGAAACATCGAT
This sequence comes from Piaya cayana, assembly GCA_013389865.1. Taxonomy (NCBI): domain Eukaryota; kingdom Metazoa; phylum Chordata; class Aves; order Cuculiformes; family Coccyzidae; genus Piaya; species Piaya cayana. Next base: position 94,523 of record WAAB01017230.1, on the reverse strand, counting down.
TTTATTTTGCCTTTTTCTTAATTGGTGGCCTTTTCAATTAATGTATAGTAGTGTTTCTTAGGAAATCTGCAGTAGAAGAGTAGATGCCCAGTATCCTGTGCAGCTATGTGCTTTATCTGTAAAAATTAATGACCAAGATACAAAGGTTCTAGCTGAATCAAATTTAGAAGTTATCTGTTTTCATGCCCTCAGCAACACAATTTAGCTCCACTGCAAAAAGCCAGCAGTAGTCCCACGTGGCCTCCTTTAGAAATCAGCTAGAGATCACCTATTTGCAGTGCACACAGCGATATAAACAAGCAGAATCACTGGCCCTGAGGAACAGTCATAAAGAGATCACACAGCTAGAGATTAATTGTGTATGACCTCAGCTTTGGAATGAAGCAGCACATACTGCATACTTCCATTATTTTAACTGGGATCAAGCTAATGTTACAGCAGCTCTCGAAGCTAATCTTAACCTACTGTACCTAGCTAAAAGGATACTTCTTAGAAAAAGAATCTCTGAGATGTTAAGTGTAAAAAAAGGACATGGCCTTTGACATCTACTTACTGGATAAGCATCAGAATCATCATTGCTCATCTGCAGAAACCTCTCAGGCCTGGCTGATGAATGCTCTGGACCCTGGTAAAGGTATCATTTAGAAAAATATTAAAAAGCCAAACCAGGAGATCAGTTTAGGCCATTCACTGCATTAAGTACCTCTTGTCACCTTGACAGCTCTGCATAAGGCTGCACACCTGCACACAGCAGCCATGAAAGAGGACACACCACAGGACTGGAATCTCTTGTCTTCTGTAAACTGTTTTCATAAGAGAACGTTAGGTTTTACACAGATTTTCAGTGCTTTTAGCAGCTGCACAAATACCTCAGCCAAAATGGATCAAAATATATCTGCCAAACTAGGCTATGATTAATTTCTACCTCCTCAGGAGATATTTCACATTCTGTCAAAGCACTGAACACTCACAGCCACTGTCTCACCAGCAGTACCCAAGGTATGCACAAACACTGTTAGATGTCTCTGTATAAATCTAGGTCAAGGCTTAGATCCTTAAACTGCATATCCATCTGCCATTGACAGTCCTGCTGAAGCTGTTCACAGTCACTTGCAGAGAACGGCTACACACAGTTTAGTTCAGGAAGTGCAAACAGCAAGGAATGCTGCCCAACATGTAAGATTGCCCAGGGAAGTTGTGGCTGCCCCATCCCTGGAGGAGTTCAAGGCCAGGTTGGATGGGGCCTTGGGCAGTCTGATCTAGTGGGAGGTGCCCCTGCCCATAGCAGGGGTGGTTGGAACTTGATGATCTTTAAGGTCCCTTCCAACCCAAACTATTCTATGATGCTATGATTCTATGTTTTAGTGCACAAACACTGTTAGATCCATTTTACACCAGCAAAACATGCATGCTGTTACAGACAATACCAGGAGTAAGAAGTGTAACAGAATCTATTGTCTTCCCTCTCATGTTCTTTATAAAGGATGAGAGAAAGTTGTGAGGAGCACAAGAGTGCAGTGTGCTTTTTTATTTATTGCTAATGCTGGCAATCTTTGTTTATTCAGGTGACAGTTGCTGTTAGGAAGGACTTTCATTCTGAAGACTGTTGCGAGGTATTTTAAAACCTGAAGACATAAACCATTACACCTCAAATCTCTCCATGGCTCCTAATCTAACAACGCTTATAAAGAGCTTTATTCTTTCTATGCTCATCTCTCGTCATAATATCCTCTGTTGAAAACTTAACATAAGACCTCCAAAATCACTCATTATTTTGACAGCTATGAGTCCAACTTGGTTCAACGCATCATCCTGTCTACTTTCAAATGCAGGACTCACTCTACTCTGTGGACTAAGGAATTCAAAGGAAAAACCACCCCACTGGCAAGAAAGGAGTAACATAAACAGCCAAGAACTGTGCCTTGCAAAATTACTCTTTTGAAGTCTGGAGCCAGATAGTCTGGTCACAAATGTGTAAGGGTTTGTGAAGAAGCAAAGCCATGCAAAGCTACGGTGCACAGCAACAGTCCAATATCACAATACGTCTGCTGTAAACATCTATTTGCTGTAAACCAAATCCTATGATAAGTCCAACCTAAGTACAAACACTGTCCTTCACAAGCACACTGAATCCGGCGTGCTGTAGACAGAGAAGTTACTGGCAAACAGCTACAGGAGAGACACAAAAGGCTTTCCCTAACACACACCCACATACACTGCCCCAGCAACAACCTCAATCCAGAGCCTCAAAGTTCAGACCCATCTTTGATTTCCCTGCTGACCTAACGAGCAACTGCTGCATGGGATGGGTCAGCGTTTCCCTCTACTGCGACCACCCATCCAGTGAGACCTATACTGAATCCATTAGCTACCTTCAGATGAGTCCCCAAGGAGCCTTAGGCAGCAGAGTCTTTCAATCAAACCCAATTTGCCTGTGAATGCATGACCTAGAGGTGAAGGGATCCATATCCCATTACAAATCCTTACCCAAATCATTCTGTCTGCAACACTGTAGTTATAGAGAGAATAACACTCCTGTAATGGAAAGCTCCTCTGGGAAGACAGTAGATTTCAACAGCCCGGTAGAATTCTTAAATGTCCCCAAACCACCTGACACTAGTAGAAAAATAAGTATGTTTCAGGAGATCTGGTCAAATCTTAGCTGTCAAGTGGATAAGAGAAAAGAAAGATTAACTGTATTGTAAGCAGCAGAACCAGCTCCCTTCAGCTGAATGCTGCCTTGCAGAGAACCACACCTCTTGCTGTGGCCACATTCAGGCTGTCCCTCAGAATTCATTTGAAAAATCTAATTTATCAGAACTCTTGTGAACAGCATCAGACCCTTTATTCTTTATGCACAAATGGGTAACGAAAGCTATTCATAAGGTATGAATGCACCCCAGTATATCAGGACAGGAGTACAATGGAATGGAAATATATGAAGTTAATTGTGATAATGGAAATGATGCAGTTTGAAGTGAAAGGCTCTAGAGCATTTATACAGATGGAGGTTGCCACTGCGGCACATACTACACTTTTCTTAATAGAAAACTAGAAACATACATGCATCAACTCAAGAATGTTATTGCATTTGAAAAGGAGAGAATTAACCCAGCCTGGCTGGGTTCATGTAACCTTCAAAAATAATTTAAAAGATTTGAAAAACATTTCTACTGCTGATATGAACTTCTTATAACATTAAATACAGAGCTTGCCCATGCCCTCTCATTTAAGGGACTGTCTAGTTCCTCCTATTAGCCACCAAAGAAAAGAGAGTCAACAGCTAGTGGAAACATTTTCCTTTCCTGAAAGAGGGAAATTTCTTATTATATCAGTTACCCAATGTCAATGATTTTTTAAGAAGTTTTAAAGTTGTTTCACAGAATCACAGGACCACTACAGAATGGCAGAGGTTGAAAGGGACCTCTAGATGCCATACCATCCAACCCCCTTGCTAAAGCAGGTTCACCTCCAGCAGGCTGCATAGAAACATGTCCTGGTGGGTTTTGAATATCTCCAGAGAAGACTCCACACTCTTCCCCGGCAGCCTGTTCCAGTCCTTCATTACCATCAGAGTAACGAGTATTTTCCTCAGATTAAGGCGGAACCTCCTGTGCTCAGTCTGTGCCCATTGCCCTGTGTCTAGTCACTGGGCATCTCTGAGAAGAGTTTGGCCCCACCCTCTTAGATATTGATGGGCATTGACAAGATCCTCTCTCCATCTTCTCTTCTCCCAGGCTTCTCTCTCTTCTCTCAGGCTAAACAGACTGAGCTCACTCAGTCTCTCCTCATCAAAGAAATGCTCCAGTCCCCTCATTACCTGTGTGGCCTCCGCTGGACTGTCTCCTGTAGTTGTCGTCCTTAAGCTGGGGAGCCCAGAACTGGACACAAGACTCCAGATGTGGCCTCACTAGGGCAGAGCAGAGGGGGAGGACAACCCCACATACTCTGCTGACCACACTCTTCTTGATGCACTCCAGGATACCCTTGGCATTCTTGGTCGTGACAGCACATTACTGGCTCATAGCTTGCTGTCCACCAGGACACCCAGGTCTGTCTCCACAGAGCTGCTTTCCAGCAGGTCAACCCCTAACTTGTCCTGGTGCAGGGGGTTGTTGCTCCTGAAGTGCAGGACTCGGCACTTGCCTTTGTTGAACTTCATCAGGTTCCTCCCTGCCCAACTCTCCAACCTGTCCAGATCTCACTGAATGGCACCACAGCCTTCTGGTGGATCATCCACTCCTCCCAGTTTTGGGTCATCAGGAAACTTGCCAAGAGTACACTCTGTCCCCTCAATAAGGTCACCAATGAAGATGCTGAGCAAGACTGGGCCCAGTCCTGATCCCTGGGGAACATCACTAGCTACAGGTTTCCAATTCGAGTCTGCATTGCCAATCACAGCCCTAGAACAACCCTTTTTCATATAATTTTAATGCAAGTGACTTCAGTGCAGAGTTTACACAGACATGCCTCATGCAAAATAAAACCAAGCATAGAATAGAATCATAGAATCATAGAATCATAGAATAACCAGGTTGGAAGAGACCCACTGGATTATCGAGTCCAACCATTGCTATCAAACACTAAACATACCCCTTAGCACCTTGTCCACCCATGCCTTAAACACCTCCAGGGAAGGTGACTTAACCACCTCCCTGGGCAGCCTGTTCCAATAGATACTAATGGCTTCTTTGTTACTGTATACAAATAATCTGGTTTTCTAGGAGAACAGGGCAGTATCTTCGGGAAAGATACAGAAAAAGAGAGAATAACACAAAGCTAAAAGCTTAGAATATTTCTCAGTTTTCTTCAGTTCTCACCAATGAATCTATCCATAGTCTTCTCTGAACCACTGAAGCAGTCCAACACACTGAACAGTGCCTTCCCCCAGCCACTTTGTATCACCACTGGATCCCCAAGACACCTTTGGCTTTTACATCTGCAGAAGAAAGTGCAGTAGCCAGCATCTCCCTCCTGCCCATGCCAGTCAGCAGCTCTCACCATTCCTTCCATTCCGTGTGGTAGGAGCAGGACGATCCCATTGTGACGAACCCACTTGGCCTGGCCAGAGCTGATGAACTGGTCTATTATACACTGTGCTGTGTTGTGGAAGTCGCCAAACTGGGCCTCCCAGCACACCAGGGCATTGGGACTCGCCATAGCGAAGCCAAGTTCAAAACCTGAGAACCAAAGAAGCAGGAGAATTAGAAAAAAGAAAGACTTGCTGAGAAGTCTGTTCCTTTCTCATTAAAAACAAATTAAAACACAACCAAAATGAGAGCATGTAGTGGATTTCTGTGGCACTGTTATAGATAGTGCAGTTTTCACTAGTACCAATTCCATCAGTATCCTACTGATTATTAGCAAATAATGGTTTTCCAGTACTGACTCTAACACTTCAAACACTTTCTCAACCATCTAAATAACATAGGAGCTTTAAAATTAACAACTAAAACCCTATCCTCAGCTCAGGTTTCTGTGAGGCACCTTCCTAACACCTCGCTGAGGGACGTACCATATTTTCCTGTAAAATTCCGCTTACAGTCCAATACTAGTTCACAAAGCTACTTGTTAATTTTATTACTTGCGCAGCCCTGCACAACACTATCTTTTTCTCCCCCTCTCCCACATACAGGTACTGAACAAAATTACTGGTGACATCAATGTTCAGTCTATAGGCAGGAGATGGAAGAGAACAACATTTGAAAAGTACAGCATGTGAGTTACTTCAATGTTATCAGTGCAAGGTAATTGATTTAGCAATGAAGGAAAATTTGAGGATCAAGACAAACCTATTCAAACCTTCCCTGTCCTTTTTCGGGTTTGTTCACTTAGCAGAGAGGTACTCAGAGCTCTAAGCTAACACTGACCTAAGACTGAGGTCTTTGTGTGCTGGGTGCCACAAACATACACAACTAGTTCCTTCTCTGAAAGCTTTACTGTCAAACTGGGTGGGAAAAAAAAAAGCAGAAACAAAAATTAGAAAAGTGAAGAACAGCATTTCCAGTACATAAAGTTCATAGAATGGTTTGGGTTGGAAGGGACCTTAAATCCCATTTAGTTCCAACTTCCATGCTACAGGCAGGGACACATCCCATTGGATCAGGATGCCCAAGGCCCATCCAACCTGGCCTTGAACATCTCCAGGGAGGGGACATCCACACCTTCCCTGGACAACCTGTGCTAGTGTCTCACCACCATCACAGGAAAACATTTCTTCTGAAGATCTCATCTAAATCTCCCCGCATTCAGCTTAAAACCACTCCCCCTTGTCCTATCCCTGCACTTCCTGAGACACTCCCCAGCTTTCTTGTAGCCCCTTTTAGGTACTGGAAGGCTGCTCTAAGGTCTCCCTGGAGCCTTCTCTTCTCTAGGCTGAACAAGCCCAACTCTCTCAACCTCTCCTTGTATGAGAGGTGCTCCAGTCCTCTGATCACCTTTGAGGACTAATGAACTAATTGAGAACTAACAAACAGGCATCTACATAAAGTTTAAACTACCTTGCCCAAAACCCTCAACAAAACTAGTGAGGTTAGTCTCATACCAAAGAAGCTCCTCTGTTATGTGAAGTATGAGAACATCCTTCCAACACTTGACAGGAAGTCTCGACATAGCTTATCTGTGCATGAAACTGAAATTGCTTTAGCTTAACTCAATGACTACAGTGAAATTTGGAATACAAGATTTTTTTTCTTTTGCTTCAGGAACAGGCTCTTCAGACAATGTCCATATACAGACTTTCCTGGAAGGCTAGTAGAGGGACAACTGCAGGATAAACTAACTGCAAAAAGCATGAAAAGCAACAAGAGGTTCAAGTGAAACTGTTTTATTCACAGAGAAAATAGGTTTACATATTGTTACTATGGTATGTCTTCATAGTCTACTAATTCCAACCCAGCTTTTTGTTTACTGTGTCCATGACAAGAAATCTTTGAGTCACTTGGCTTCTGGACTGCTGAACTCTGCTCAGTCAATCCATAACTCCAGCAGGTGCTCCTGTTCACACCAGCTAGCAAGTCAGAGGTCAGAAGGAGACTGGAAAGTCAGACGGTCTTTCATCTGTGAGTCACCATGATGGGCACTATCAAAGAGGATGGCTTGTGCTGACTGAATGGCCTTTCTTTCAGAACATATTTTAAACCTCTGTCCTCCCTATTTGTGTGATTCCATTGGTTTTTTACACAATACAGACAATGGAAAAAATTACAAAACTCCTTTAATGTGCGTTCCCAAAGGTATCTGAAAAATAGATTTCCCTAGATAGGCTCAAATCCCATTCTAATTTTACACAAGCATTAAGAGACCGTTTCTACTGATTGGATGACATGGTTGAGAAAATATGCAATATGTTCCAGACTTATTTGTGCTTATGCTGATCTCTGTAAGGATGGGGTAATTGAGCTTTTAGAGAATGAACTGGAGTCTTGATTGCTTGGAATTATCAATAATCACACAGGGATTTTCAAAGAGTACAGAGCTTAATAGGTATTTAAAACATGGTCACAGGACACACATAATTCTGTTTGATATACTAAAACCACCCCTAAAATTCATATAGGAAAAGAGTGTCAAATCTCATTTCCTATCTATCTTGTTGTCCACTTTGTGCTAATTATCTCCACGAGGTAACAATGTCCCAGGTGAAGCTGCATTGAAAGAGACTCAATGATCTCAAAGGTCTTTTCCAGCCTAAACCACTCTCTGTGATCCTAACTGTAAAAGTCGGTCAAAGGATTGATTTCTGTCTCAACATTTTTCCTCATTTTTAGCCTCAGAACTTGACTGTATAAATCAGAAAAGCAGACCTCAGAAAACAGCCAGAACTGGTATGGAACGAATGCTTTGTACCTAACTACCTGTACCTGATTCCTTATCTCAAAAAAGTTTTGTACCTGTCTTCAAGCCTCTTTGCTCCCTACCTTTGTGAAAGATCCATGAAGCAAGGAGGAAAAGACAGGAAGATTAATGACTACAGGCCCACAGCCAACAGAGCATGCACGCAAGGTGACGATGACTACTGGCCTTCATCAGGAGACCCCAGGTCGACCACCGCCACCAGAAGGCGCACATGCGCAAGGGGAGGAGACCTGCAGACACTCCTCTCTTGGCATGTGTGGCCTGCTAGGTGGAGATTGGCACATCTCCACAGGCAAAGGCGGGTTACAGGTGCATTGACTAGCATAAAAGACAGCTCCGGGGTAGCTGAATTTAGAGGGGCAACAGAAGACCAAGACAGAAGACCCCCTCCACCGTGGGACTGATGTGCGGGCATAAACATTAGTTAGAAAAACTGTAGAAATGTTAAGTAAACTTAAACAGCTTAGACTACTGAAATACGCACTATCTGCTAGCAAAGGCCTTGAACACCTTGGATGTTGATAAGAAAGAAGCTGGAATGCAGAAAACAGCTCAGTTCGACCAGGATGAGACTGCGCCTGCACAGAGCTTGAATTCAGGGGGCAGTTCTTGAAGAAGATGAAGATGACTTCAGCCCTGAGCCCCAGGCCACAACACCGCGCCTGCGCAAGTATAGAAGAAGCTTCTCAAATCTAATTATAATAAGGAATGGGGAAGGTCATGAATACGTAATAAGTGCTTATGAATAGGCATGTCTTCACACTATATCTATCTGCTTGTTAGACTGGTCGGTGTGCGAGTTAGGAGGACCACCCCCTCGCACCCGCCGGCGAATAAACGCATACCTGCTTTATAACCCTTAACGGAGTTATAGAGTCTGATTCCGCAAAACAGGATCACCTCCAGCAAAGACCGAAACAACAGAAGGCCTTCTGGACCAGGACTCCCAGAAACGCTGGACATCTGTGGACCCGTGGTGGTAGCTATGAACCCCTTTTCTTTCCCTCTTCTTCCCATCTCTTTACTTGTTCTCTCTCTCTTTCTATCATAAGTCATTTTCTATCGTAAGTCATTTTCTATCGTAAGTCGCTTTATGGGCATAATTAATAAAGTGCCAGTTTAGATCGAAATTTGACTCCTTTGACTCTCTTTGAATTATTTTGCACTCTGAAATCATAAATGAAACGAACCATCACGCGTCCGCTTACGAGTGGACCATGACACTAACACAGACACCTTTTGCAGGCTTTCTAACAATCACAGAAATATCTGAGAAAATATATCCAAATGTGATCTCTACATTCTGCTGAATGTTTTGAAATTAATTCTGCTGAGACTACTATTTCACCTCCCATACAAGGACAGGCTGAACTAGTTGGGCTTGTTCAGCGTGGAGAAGAGAAGGCTCTGTGGAGACCTTATAGCAGCCTTCCAGTACTTAATGGGAGCCTACAGAAAAGCCGAGGAGGAGGTCTTTATCAGGATGTGCAGTGATACAAGGAGGGGGAACAGTTTTCAGATGAAAGATTAAATATTAGGGAGGAATTTTTGACTGTGAAGGTGGTGAGGCCACTGGCACAAGTTGCTCAGGGAAGTTGTGGATGCCCCATCCCTGAAGGTGTCAAGTTCAAGCTGGATAAGGCTTTGAGCAACCTCATCTAGTGGAAGGTGTCCCCCTTCATGGTTGCAGAGTTGTAACTGGATTATCTTTAAGGTCCCTTCCAACTCAAACCATTTTATGATCCTATGCCTCTATGGACTGTGTGTCAGTAGTAAACCCATCTTTGATATACCAGAACTCATTTTCCACCAGGTAAATGACAGTGACAGTTCTTAACATTGAAGTCATTCCACCAGCGATTATACCAATTGCTAGGGAGTCTGTCAAGAATTACTACTCCCATGTGTATGTGGAGTAAGTCATTTAGAAAGCAAGATCTGAACTGCTAAATTAAATAAAAAATTATTGGTGGAAAGATGTCTACACAGATGCAAGATGAATAACACGTTAGAGTGTAAGGTGCTTCTCCATAAATGGATTTGTTGGGGCACCAGGCAAGTCCAGGTCAGAGAAGGTAACCTGATCTAGAAAGACTCTACAGTTCTAGACATGAGACATGAACTGCAGGGAACCAGGTTCCTACCCAGGCCCCTCATGAAGGCTCTATCTTGGACCAGAGTAAAGGGTTAAAAAATCTGCAGCAGAGATCTTGCAAACTTTTATTGTTTGTGTTTGCACGGACAAGATCTGAACATTTCTTCAGAATGCCGGGCAAACTTTGAGTTAAAAGGGTTAACTTTCACAGCCAGAAACAGAGAACAGGTTTAAGCCTTGAGGAAATCCAGTGGCAAAACAGCCAGACTGCAAGATGCAGCTTTCAAAGAATGACAAGTACTGAATCTGTACATCCAAAGGGTGCTGAAGAGCCACCAACCAGCTCTTGAACACCAGGCAGACACAGGAGACCAGGACCCAGCACAGCAGCTTGGTAGACTTCCAGACTGAAGGGGCAGAGGAAGGAAAAATATACAGTACTTGACTAAGGTGGCAAAACTAATGTTTTAATTTCTGAAGTTCATTAAGGTCCCTAGCTGACAGGCATAGCAGAAATGCTTGTTCCTATTAGTCCAGTTCCCGCTGTGCTCCCTTGGTGTTCTTTTGTCACTCCGGCAGAGAAAGAGGTGTTGCCAAGCAAAGTGGCAGCTTACACAGCATATTCTGCTGTGGTTTTCCCCACAGCACTTTGCATGATTGTCATAAGAATTGCAGTTTTTCAATTAACGGAAGTAAGGCTATAGCTTAATTGAATATGATCTCAAAGTGACTTAAGGCATGAATGTCAACTAACAGTTATGGAGAGCTTATCAGCGTAGGGATTTAATGTCAGAATGAGGAAAGCTACAAAGGCAGATTTGTGCTATGTTTAACAGAAAATCTAAGTACAGGGACTAACAGAGGGAAATGCATCCTTTCACGAACTCAAACACAGCCCAGAAGAAAGTGAAGTTAATACTTCACTGACTAAAGAGAAAGGCATGCCTTCTTAGAGCTCCATACAGATACTGTTGAGAATGCAGTCCTTGGTTTTTACAGTCTGTCCTGTTTCCAAACACAGTTTCTGACAGGCAATTGTACTTGCTACTGTTAACCTTAAAAATATGTTTTTCTTCATCAGCAGTAATACCACAGATTTCATCCTAGGAGTGAACTGCAAAAAAATGTTTACATCAATACCTATCCCCTTCCCTTTGTCATTTGCTTTAAAGGCGACTTTCTACCTTTAAAAACCTGTACTCTAGGTCTTATGGTTTAGGAAATTGCTAAACTACATACTAGTTTCAAGCCTATTTTGCCTGGATGTTCCCTGGAAGATCCCAGTACAGGATGTTATCATGTATGATCTCTCAAAGCCAGTACTGAACCTGACAGAGAATCACACCTCCTGGTAGAAGATTATAGAGTCATAAAGGTTGGAAAAGACCTCTAAGATCATGAAGTCCAACCATCAGCCCAAAACCACCATGCCTACTAAACCATGTCCCAAAATGCCATGTCTACATGTTTTCTGAACACCTTCAGGTATGGTGACCCCGTGACTTCCATCGGCAGCTTCTTCCCATGCTCCATCACACTGTCAGTAAAGAAATCTTCTGCAATATCCAATCTAAACATCCCCTGGTGCAACTTGAGGCCATTTCCTCTTGTCCTATCACTAATTACTTGCGAGAACAACACTACACAAGTCATCCTGAGGGCAGTAAACACAGACAGGAGATCCTCTCAAGTATTGAAAAAATGCTGCAGAGGTACCATAGAGTGCCTGTAAGTTACTTCTGTTTTTCTCCTCTGTCTAGATCAGCAAGTAAACTCAAACTTAAATGATCTCACACAGACATCATTTACACTCCTAGACACTCAGTTTCAGTAAAAATGAAAACTTATCGCTAGGTGAGTGAATCCACTACTAAATTGTTTTAATCTGGATATAGCTAAAAATAGCAGACACAGGATGTCAAACAAAATTATCAGAGGATGTTAAATACTCTGTTTTAATGCTCCAGAAGACAGATTCCACAGCTTACTGTATACAAAACACAAGCAATCATTAGAACTACAAGCTAACAACAGTGCCTTTGTTTTATTTCCACATGAAATCAGTCTTGTCAGAGTATTATCTTATGGAGCAGTTACACCCTAGGTGTTCCCAACCAGCTCAACAATACCTTAGTGCGAAGCTCACAGCTCTGTACAGATACCAGCTCTTGGTTTAACTACCTGCCAAGGAAATAATCTATAGTTTGATCATGCTGGGCTGTTCATTCTCTTTTTACTTAGCTCTATTTCACAGAAACGGAGGGAATTCCCAAAATGCTTCTAAGGTGCTGCAAGTTAACACACTCAAATTAATTCTTAACACCTTGGTGTTTTCCCACTTTATATCATCTCACAACCTTCCCATGCCCTAACAAATACTTTAAGGTACTGATCCCAAACCCTGCTGATCTCTCACAACATGCTTATACAGTAGAAACGGCAGTTAGAGAAAATAAAGCATCCTAGGGGTTTGCTACTCCTGAACAATCAACCCCTTGAGCTAAGAATGCTCACTTATTCTTCCATGTACTAAAAAGGAGATGCAGTAATGTTACCAAGTCAAACAGCTAACAACTCTAATAGCTCTGCTTTGACTGAGAAGCTTAACTAGAACAGACATGTTCACACACTGCCACTTATCCCAACACCCTGTCTCTATGGATACGAAACACAAGTGCAAACACATTGGAGAAGGTTAGTAAGGGAGATGTCACTTAATTATAAAACCACTTCAAGACAGAAACATGGCATTTTTAGTTAAAAACAAAACATCATTCATCAACTTTTTCTGTCAATTTAATATCCTTTGCTGTCAGAAAGTATCTCAGACACAAAGGATTTAAAGTTCTTAACAATTAAAAATGTCAACATTGTCAGTTTGGAAGAACTTGTCATCACATCTCCTGAAGAAGAATTGCACAGAAATGGTATTCTTGTTTTTAGCGTATGCACAAACCCCTATTTTGCCCTATCACTTGTATTAAATTGAAGTTATTAAAGCAACTTTCACTTTTCTGCTGCTGGGGAAGGAGGAAGAGCAATAGTAAGCAAGATGACATCAAGAAAAAGCAAAAAAGAAAAAAAGCCTACTTGGTGAGTTTTTTTTAAGAAGAGAGCTGTGTCAATAAGAATTACCCTTAACACCACGTCAACACCAGGTTTCCTAAGCCTACTGGGGTGCAATTTTTGGAACATAATCATATTGGACTCGATGATCCAGTGGGTCTTTTCCAACCTGATTATTCTATGATTCTATGATTCTATATTTAAACCGTTTCCAGACATCTATCATTTTCATATTTCAATACATTATTTAAATGTAAAAATCTCAGACTACATTGTAAAAAACAATAGTAAATGAAACAATCACTTTCAGAAATTCTTTCTATCTATGCCAGTTCTTTTTTCTTATGTTTATGCACACACTCTTTTGCACTCTCCTATTTAGAGTTTACATTTACATGTAACTGTATTAACTTCTACAGATACAAACCCCTGCCACAGACCTAACAAAAACATTTAAAAAAAATCTCAGCTCTTCAGCCCATGCTCCAACCATACAGTTTTACATCATTTTAATTCTAATATTATTAGCAATAGGTAATATCTAGCATATGTAAAAATGACTACATAATCAAATATTTCTGGAACCTTGAGCAAGCAGCTGTCAATTACCATTTTTATCTACTACAATGTTTCATTTTTTCCCTTCACACTAGCTCCGATATGGATACAAAACAGTATTTCATTATTTATCCACAGAATCAATAACATTTTTGATAAATTATTAGAGGTATTTGGTTTGTGCTCCACATTCTTCTTGCCACCCTCATTGTGTCAGAGCGAGATGATCCATCCTCTGCAGCTGAAGGTAAAATGCCCAGTACCAAAATATAATTCACTATGATTAATCCTACAACTAGCAAGAATTTGTTTTCTTGAAACAGCACATTAAGAATAGCAGTTCAGATAAGGCTAGGGTAGATTTTTACATCTATATTACAACGCATCCCTGATTTTGACAGTTCCTCACCTTTTATAAAAGCATTAGGTGCATTACGTTCCAGCATTGACAAGATCAACAACAACAGATGGATACTTTCAGCTGAATCCCGTAATATCACAGAATCACAGAATCACCGGGTTGGAAGAGACCCATCGGATCATTGAGTCCAACCACTCCTACCAAACACTAAACCATATCCCTCAGGGCCTCGTCTACTCATAACTTAAACACCTCCAGGGAAGGCGAATCAACCACCTCCCTGGGCAGCATATTCCAGTGCCCAATGACCCTTTCCATAAAAAACTTCCTCCTAATCTCTAGCCTAAACCTCCCCTGGTGGAGCTTGAGGCCATTCCCCCTTGTCCTGTCCCCTGTCACCTGGGAGAAGAGGCCAGCTCCCTCCTCTCCACAACCTCCCTTCAGGTAGTTGTAGAGAAATGTAATAGTGAAATGTAGGGATGCTTGTTTAAGAGATGACAGAATATCTGATATCCTGATACATTTCTGATACCTGTTTCATACATAACACTTTTACAGCTTTTCCCCACATTCTTGCTAAGCTCTGCTTCTCATATAGCTATGCTGTTCTCCAAAATTCATCTTCTGTCATTGCCACATAATTCCTGTTGAATACTAACAAGACCAATGCCAGCATATTCTGTGACTTCTCCATCAAAAGCTGCTTAAGCCTCCCAGTTTAGAGTTTTCAAGTACAAGTATGTTCTAAGCAGCCTAAGGAAACAGGTGTATCAAGCACAAGCACAGTGAAACCTGCAAATTGATATGCCTGGTACCACAGGCAACACATTACAAAATTAAAGAAAACAAAATAAGAAATGAAAACACAAAACAAAAAAAAAAAACCCTAGCTGAAGATTTCCCCTCCCATTTTTAATTCATGCTACAATGTAGAAACTAAAATATATATTAAAAATACTGTAGGAGGAAAACCAAGAGCTTGGCTTAAACTTTATACTATAATGAGTTTATAAAAACCTTTCAAGATAATATTTGTCAGTGGACAAATCTTACAATGAACAGGGTAAATTTGTTTAATCTTTTGGTAGAACTACTTCTGTCAGGGGTGAGGTGGGCGGTGAAATCACTTGAGGCATTTTGATTTTTAGGTCCCTGTTCTGCAAATCCCGGCTCCCACAAAAAGGATACAAAACTGCTATGAATATGACAATGCCAAATTAAAACAAAGGCAAGGTTTGTTTATGTATAAATACTGCTAGCAAAAGGAGACTTTTGTTTGGTTTGGAGCTTGGTAAACTCAACTAATAAAATACAACTTGGTAACCAGGAGGAAGACTGAATAAAAACATCTTCCTTATTAGCAGTCATCAGTTCCTACATTGTGTTTGAGACTACTGAAAGACAACCAGACCTGTCAGGTAGTTACCCAGACATACCTAAGACCCCATACTCGGAAAGCGAGCTGTTGCAGACCGTGTAGGGCGCCTGCTGCTCCCAGAGGTGATTCATGGGAACACACGTCCTCTTGTCAACTTCTTGATCATGAAGCACATGATGACGGTGGCTACAAAGAGGAATTGAAAGGAATTTACTAGCTAGGAAGAACCTGGGGCTTTAACAGAGATATCTTCAAAGATAAACCATCAAGGCTATGTTTAAGAAAGCATGCAAGCAACACAGCTATCTTTGATTTACAGAACCCCTCTGTGGTTTGGCCATAACCTAGCAATACCATCACACACCTAAACACAATCGCTGCACTAGAAATACTTGCAATTACTAGGCAGACTTGTTCCCAAGCACTCATGGAAACCAAAAATACCTCATTACTAGTAGAACTGGTGGAGGAGAGGGGAAGGAGTGAGGAGGTTGTTACTATAGACTGATTAAAGTAAGTAAATAAAGGAAGAAAACAAAAAAGTTATTAACATTTCCTTTTGGCTCCCTGGCAAATTCTATTAATCTTTTCCTTAAAACAATTGTTATTTGTCTTGTATGCAAAAATTTAATCTAATCTAATCTCAGCACCAAGACTTGAAGCAGTTGCATCCTCTTTCCTGCTATTTTCACTCGCATGCACCATTTACAGCTTTCTAGAACACCATTAATCAGCATTAGAATGAGGCACCCAGGAACATTACCAAAAGAGAGATGACTGAAGTAATTACTGTAATCCATTAACTCTCTGAGCAGACTGAGTGAATCACACCAATATGGCCAACTTTACAACCGCTAACATAAGGACAGTTATACTGGTAACAGCTAGTGGGTGTTGTATTGTTGACAACACTGAACTGAAAACTCAATCTTTTTGTACTTCCCTTCGCTATAGTGAATGCAAGCAAAAGAGCTCTGAAATGTATTTAGAAATCAACAACATAAGGCTGGGAAAACATAGGATCTTCGAAGAATAGCACAGGGAGGGAGGGGAAAATAGACACAGCAGAATATACACACAGCAGAGAGCTGTTAGGCACAAATAGTTTTTGCCACTGTCGTTTTATTTTTGTAATTAAGCCAAAGACAGAAGACTTCTTGAGCATGGAGTTTCATGTTGCCCCAGCCTAGGTGATTACAACGAGCATTGATAGACAGCCAGAAATATACAGACACATAGGTCAGGTTTTCCTGTTACACGATTGTCAAGTTTACTGACATCAAACCAGTACAGAATCAAGTCTCTCTCCCTGTTTCCTTCCTCTCCTCAGAGTGTCTCTCCAAGATGAGAAGGGCCTCAGTCCTCCTATCTGCAGCTTTAATAATGTCAAGTACTGAAATAGGAAGAAAGCACACTGAATACTGACAGCAAGTACTACTTTGTAGACAGCTCTTCAGAAGCTCCAAAATAATGAAAGCACTTCCATCATGTTGTTTTCTTTATTGTAATGTAGTATCTTCAGTTCTTCCCAAATTCCAGCTGATACTCTCTCCTGAATTACTCCCACAGGTTTGAGACTATTATGTACTTTAAGGATTTGGGGGACAAGAAGGGTCTTCTCAGTACAGAGAGAGGATAACATCACACACACTTTGTATGAGTTTAAAATGTGGGGCTTTCTTCCAAAGAAACTGCACCAGCATTTGCAAAAGTCTTCAGTTGTTAGGGAAGTTTCTCAGCTTTCTTGTAAATGACAGAGAAACCAAACAACAGCTGAAAAAGAGCAGCTTTACTGAGAAATGCAGTATCTCTCAGATGTGCTTGTACGACAAGTTAACTTTCCTACCTAACCCTCTGATGAAATGAGCCTAAATATGCTATAAAAGGCAAAGCCTTACATATTTCTAGAGTATTCTCTTCTGTTTAGTGGAGTAGTTGAATATTCTCTGACTTCCTCAGGTCCGAGGCATTTTTTAATCCCTTCCTTTGCTGTTCAGCTACCCTATCACATTCATAACAAAAATTAACGATCAGACCACAGGTTAGTAAGTTATGGATTCCACTGCCCATTAGGCAAACTCAAAGGTCAGCAGTAAAATAGACCTGGATTACTATAAATCAAACTAGCACCAGCACCAGCTTGAGTCCTGAACTTCACAAGAATTTATTTTAATGACTTTTTACACCTTTTCTAAAAGACTGAATAATAAAATCTAGATGGCATGAGAATCTTTAGCTATTCTTTGCCAGTCTGAATAGCTTTTTATATCAACATGGGTTTTATTTTTTCCCCCCTATATCACTGTGAGCACAACAAACATTTTTATTTTAAACAAATCTGGATTACAGTTCTGGAAAATCCTCTTCCACCTGCAAGAGAACTGGGAATACAGAGAATTGGTATCTCCAGACAAGTCTATAGGTGTATGCTAGACATGACTAAGCACTCATCTGAAACAGGTGGGTAAACTGCTAAAAAATGAACACGTGTGTTCCTCCCCTAGGAGATGCTCACTACTTTACTGGACCATGGTAGTGAAATCAAGGAGGTAGAGAAATCAGGGATGGGGAAAGGGGGTGGAAAGGTATCCAAAGGATTTTTTTTTAACTGCCATTAAAATGAGAGAAAAACCAAGAAATCCCAAAAGACTAGATACCAAACTAAGCCCAGTAGAGAAACAGATATTGCATCAGAGAACACAGGCATCAAGATATATCTCCCTTTTCTATAAGCATTCACAATGAAGCACAGTGCAGCTGCTAATTCATTCATCCCCAGCAATGGGATTTGCATCGAAGGTTTCAATTAAATACATCATTAAGATTTTACTCCATGGAGAATCAGGTAAGGCAGCAGAATGGTATATATTTTTACCAAGTGATCAAATTCTGCTTTCATTCATGCTCCACAGTCATTAAAAGTCTTGGTACAAAGGATCTTGTTTCACTTTAAAAACCATTGCCAACTGCAACGTGTTTATTCACACGATACCCAAGTTCCAAGCAGCCCCCACTGGAATAGTATTTAAAAGACTTCAGTATCTACAGCAACAAAGATCTTTCTTTTGCTTCCCAGCAATTAGATGTATTGCAGCTGAACTTTCAGCTAAAAGGCAGAAAAAATATAATTTCTGCTTTTCAGCAAGAAAAGGAAGTATCTAAGAGCACTTTTTCTACCCTAAATACAATTCTTTAAAATGCTGTTTACAGTGACAGAGGAGATTATTCCTAACTGCCAGAATCTATAACATGCAGAATAGCCTCAAACTATCCCTTACTCACAAAAGACCACATTGTTTAAAAAAGGTCAAAATGTTTCTTTGAGTATGGGACAGCATTTAACAGTTATGACAGTACTCACCTAAAAGTACCCCTCTCCACATCCTGTCCACTTAGCCGGACATGGATCCCTTCTTTCAGAACAGAGCCAAAGGCCATGTATTCTGCTAAGGCCCAGTCAACAACCCTGTTCTTGGTCATCTCCAAGCGGGTTTTCAAAATCCGAGAGAGCCCTACATTGGAATAAAGATCAGAAATCAATGGGTCTGCTTCAGAAATGTTTTATATTCACAGTATATTCACCATCCACATTCACTACCTGCTAAGTTAAACACAGGCCCTAACGGGGTAAAAAAAATATGTTCTTCTAGAACTAAACTGCTAGCAAAGTAAATTAGCATGTCTCCCAGGCTAAGGGTTGCATAATATTCCTGCCTTGATTTAGAAGAAGAAAATAAGATTGGTGGTGTCAGAAACTACTGAGGACAATTAAAAAGACTCATGGTGAAATTCTAATTCTTAAAGATTTATTTTCACACCTCTAACACCAAGTACTGTTTTATAAGAGAGTAGAAATATCAGTTCCATGATTTGTTCTTCTGTCTTTCTCATTTTTTACTGGCATTTGTCTTATTGGACTTCTGGATATGTTACAAAGATAGGCAGGTCAGACTAATCAATATAGTGAATGTCATATAAACAGGAACTTGTGGCGGCTGCCAACAGATATTCAGTTTGTAAGCAAAATCTGGATTTTCACAGTGAAGATTTTATAACTTAGTAAGCCACAACACAAGTTACAACACTGAAATTTAAATTGACTAGAACCTGAAAGCTGCATACAGGTGCTTCCAGCATTGGGGCTATTAGCTTTATCTATTCAGTGTCACTTGATGCCATTTTATTTTCCCCTCTGCAAGCTGTCCTATCTGTTATTTTCCCATGCTTTCCTTTGTTACTTTCCCCATTTTTGCAAAAATCGCCCTGCTTTCTTTCCACACAAAACTATACTCTGAATGAAATTATTGCAGTTTAGGTAAAAAATAAAAAACCGAAAACTTGAACATTTTTGTCTTTAGAATATAATAAACATACAATAAAACAGTATTATTTTCCAATTTTTTGTTGAAAGACTGTAAGATATTAAGTTGTTTCATGCTACTGGAAGGACAAAGTAATTCCTTTTCTAATTATTCCAAAATTTTCTCTTTCATGGCCTTTTAAACTACATAAAAGAATCTAGCAGATCAAAATTTGCTTTCAATTATACATTTATAAGGGCAAGTGTTATTTAGCATCAATAGTTAATAAAGTTACTAAAAAGTTACTTACCTTTCTAATTAGAATGTCTAATATTAAATTTTATTCACTGGCTATAATTTCAAATTTATCAGTGCCACAACAAAGTGCACAAATGCATAGGAGAGTTTTAAAGTTCATCTATTAATTATATCTACTCAACAAGACTGCAACTGGTTACTGGGAATGCCCTATCATCATTATTTGTAACTGTGTTTGATTTTCCCAAAGGAATACAGACACACAGAACATGTACAGCAGACACTTTATTCCTTGATGATGACTCTGGAGAAGAAAAGAGATTTTAGCCAGAAGGAAAAGCCCTCTGTCCTGATCCTGAGTATTTTCCCTACCAGCTGAAAAAAGATCCTTAAACAAAGTGTCTCCATGCTTCCCTATGGAATGAATATGCTATATCCTGAATTAACTATAACACTCAGGGTGTCAAAGAATTAACTCGGAACTCTGACATCGTGCCAGAGCTCCCCACTGAGATGAACACATCTAACTTCTTTCCGTAATAGATGTCAAACTCAGAACTAAATCTCTTCAGACCAAAAGCTAAGACCTTTTCAGGAAATGCTAAATCTATGCTGTCATCAATGCTAAATGGTAAGTTGAACAAATAGCTGTGTCTGAATTTGCCCACAAAGCCCATTCAGCTGTACTAAAATTAGACTCAGGGTATATCAGCAATTATGCCAGGTCTGAAAAGACCAAGCTGTATTCCTGAGTAGAAAGTTATCTAACTACAGGAAAAGCGTCTAAAGTGGACTTCAAATTACCACTGGTTTTATCATTATAAAAAGCATTACTAGTGCTTCTTGAGATGGGTGCCATACTTCTCAGTAAGTCCCACAAACATGCTGTGTAGAGCACATGGACTTGAAGAATTAAAGGAGGCATTAACTTAATGTTACAAAGAGAATTTTACCTCCCACAGAGAAAAATCTGTTTTAATGAAGCAAGGAATAGAAGTGGTGAGATACAGTATGCTGAGAACAAGCAGCAGGACCTTAACTGTCACATTCTCCTTGCTCATAAGGTGGAAGAGTTAAAGTAAAAGCCACAGGCATTTTCCTCTTTGGGAAACAGCCCAACAGCAACTTGTGTGCAGAAATATAAAATCTGAGCAAGAAACACAGCCACTAAGAGAAACAAAGACTCCAACTGACCTGCATGTATTTTGAAGTCTTTGACTGGCACTGAACTAGCTACATTGCCAATGTGAGTCAGCAGGTCTTCTGAAATGCCAGTTGGAGGACAAGACATACTCTTGGGTTCTCCATCCACATTAAAGAATCCTGGAATTAAAAGATTTGGTGAGATGTTCAAGGACAGATTAAGAGACACCTACACTATCTACAATTTAATTAAAACCTCACAACTGTCAAAGGACATTGGAAGCAGCAACCTAAACCTCGTTCTTCCCCTCTCACTGTTAGACACAATCATTTTGATTGTCTGTATGAAATCTTAACTTGGTCTTACAGGCACAACAATGATCAGGTTCACTTCTGTTTTCACTCCCTGTTAAGTCCAACTATGTGGGCAGAGGTGGCTAATAAATAGCACATGGCACCTCAACCTCTCAAAAGAAAAAAAAAAGGGAGCACAAGACATACTCCTCCTTCCTGAAGGCACAGACAGCTAACATTACAGGAAAGACACTTCTCTGCTGAACTGAAAACTTATTTTTCAAAACCACACCTTACTTTGCATGTTCATTAAGAAAAGCACCTTTTTTCAAGATGATCTGGTAGAATGTTTTATTTACTATTAACAGAGGCAAACCAAAGGTCACATATTATATTTTAAAGAAACCCTGTCTTATAAAACCATTTAAGAGTCCTAGGGTATGGACTCAAAACAGAAGCATGACGATACTAGGATAAGCGAAAGGATACTTTTTACCAGGCCAAGGTGAATCAAGCCAGTGCTTGATATGTAGGATCTTGTTATCTTTAGATCTAGCATACGCTTCTTCACATATTCTATCATACTTTGCAATTTCTTCCTGTAGAACAAAAGCTTTCTTTTTATAACAGATAAACAGAACACCTTTGTATCTTAAAGACACGATCTACCATTTAGTATGATAAAAACATTTAACTGCTGAAGAAAATTTAGCTACAATTCTGCAAACAAACACTTTAATATTATCTACTATCAAATGGCCTTCTAGAAACATGCTTATCCACATTATACTCTAGATACATTATTCAGTTTATTGGACAGTGTTACAAAAGGAGAGTACCAAGAGCTGAAGTTGCAAGCTGTACTCCAGAATGAGATGGAACTGAAGAGCCAAACATAATTTCCAGCCATTATTCTAAGATGGGTATTATCCAGCTCTCATTCTTCAGGACACAGAAGCTCCTAAAGACTAGAAAAGATCCTTCTAGAAAATTAGTTTGGCCGGGAGAGAAAGGATCTGTTGGCCACTCCTATCGCTGCAGGAGATGCAAAGGCAGAATGCCTTTCATTTCAAACCCAGACTCAAGTTACTGAGGTAGTTAATCTTTAAAGTAATTAATGGCAATGTTGAACTCAGTCTGTACAGCAAAACATCCATCCAGCATCCAGCTGCCAAGGAACATGGCACACTCTTACAACAAATCAGGATAGTTAGTTCTGCATGAACTGTGGTTATTCTTACAGATAACAGAATGTACCTACGTAAACTGTTTATTTGTTGATCTGCAGTACAGTGCCACTACATAGTTAGCCACACCTTCACAGAAGGCCCTTTGTTGCATCTGCACTCTACCCCTTCACTTTCCAAAAAATTACGGAAAGACCTAACTGGGTTAATACAGACTCTACAACTCATCCTTCTGGAATATTCATCTCTGAACTCAGTTGAATTACTACAAGAAAATTTAAAGTTGAATTCATTTTATTGCATTACTGCTGAACACAAGCCAGCCAAGGTTATCAATACGAAGCTACAGTTATACGTGCAAGTACTCAAATTCCATCTAATTGCTGAATTGAGATTCTAAGAGATGAAGAACAACTGACAAACAATTCCATCTCCAACATTCACACCTGATCACCTTTTACAAATCTGAACTGAAGCAGATTTTTTTCTGTGCAATATGTACTAATTACTTCACAGTATTGTCAGTCTTTTTGTTACAATGCCATCTATTTTACATGAAAATCCAAACCAAACTGAATCAGAAAGTGTCAAGGGGTGAAGACTTAACACGGTGATGACAGGAAGGTTTTTAAGCAGATATCACAGTGACACCTGTGTTTCCTACTGACAGCTTCTTAAGATTCCTTTAACTCTGTTGATGTGTACCTCAAACTCCTGGAGTGTCACAGTCCCATCTGCAATCAGTTTGTCAGCATACTTCTTCAGCACTGGCACCTGCTTATGAATCTGCTTGTACATTAGAGGCTGGGTAAACATCGGTTCATCCATTTCATTGTGCCCCCTCCTACGGTAACAAACCTACAAAGGGAAAGATTGTTTCTGTTGGTAAGGAAAAGGGGAATCTCTCTATTTACATAGTTTTACAGATATTTTAGAAGGTTTATGGTATAAAAACATTTATGGATTATTGTAGCACTGTTAGTAGTTAGGGTGTTTTTAATGAAGAAACTAAAGGCCATTAAAATGTTTTTTGACTGGGTCTTCTGAGCCACAGATAAACAAAAGAGTAGTACGTAACAGAACAAAAAGTTAAAGGAAACCAAGACTTACCAAGTCAACTACCACGTCTTTATTGAATGTGTTTCGCCACTCTGCAGCTACACTACACACATACATAACTGCTTCAGGGTCATCAGCATTCACATGAAAAATTGGAGCATTGACCACACGAGCAACATCAGTAGGATATGGAGATGAACGGGCCATACGGGGGTCTGTGGTGAAGCCAATCTAAAAATTCCAGAAACTGCCATTAAAATGTGGGCATCTCCTTCTACTTTATTTTGAATGCTTGAGGTTTCCACTTAATAGTCATTTACACAGGAGTAGTATCAGCTTTTTGGTTTAGCTAGGCTCTTTTTGCTCCCTAAAAAACAAAATAAAGCAAATCTAATCCAATTAAGTGTTATAAATGGAATTAAATAAATGCATGTGATAAAATACTATCACCCGAAGTTGGTAGATATGATCATTTTCAGGACATCTTATCTATCCTAACGAGCAGAGGGGAGGGACAATCAACCCAACTAATAAAAAACAAGAGTAAGAAGAAACACAGTAGCAACTATTCAGTGGACAAATTGATTGGAAAATGTTATACGTGTTACCTGGTTGTTGACAACAACATGAATAGTGCCATTTGTGGTGTAGGATGGGAGGTCACTAAGATGAAATGTCTCATAAACCACTCCTTGTCCTGCAAAGGCAGCATCCCCATGTAATAATATGGACATAACCTAAGAGCGAGGATTATACACACATACATATTAGAAGGCAAAACTGCAATTTAAGCTTCTCAGCAGGATTTCTTTGCTTCATATATTTCTGTACTGCTTATAAAACAGAATTATATTTTCACAATACACCACAGGCTTGTCAGCATCCTGCTGCCTTTGCTCAGCTCTCAAATGAGTTTTAAGCCTACTTCCTGTAGTTACCATTGAGCTGTCAAGTCAAAAACCGTATCTAGTTCAACAGGTGATACATTCCTCTCATGAAAGGGTAAGAGAGGAAGACTCTATGATACAAAACTACTTGTAAACTCTTTTTATTAAAAATAATATGAAGAACAACCAGCAGGACTTACTGTATTAAAAACAAAAAAAAAAATTTACCTTTTTCCCTGCTATATCCCCTCGATAAAACTGTTCAGCTTTTGTCTTCCCTTGCACGACGGGATCGACTGCTTCCAAGTGAGAAGGGTTAGCCATCAAGGACAGAGTGATTTTCTTGTTTGTTGCTCGGTTGATCCTCTCATGGTACATTCCCAGGTGATACTTTACATCCCCAGATCCCTAACATGCAAGATGTAGTCACAATTCAGGAATGTCATTCATACTGGTTGCATCTGATTGATTATACCTAAAATTTGTGCTTTGGTCTGAAAAATGCATCAAGGTGATTGTACCTCAGTACGCAGTAGGGGTTTGACAATGTATTTCAAGTTAGAACAATATTCCTGTTTTATTATCTTAGTGTCTTTATCCAATATTGGATAAATATTTATGGAATACTGACATTCATTTCATTCAGACAAAGCAAAGAAATACGCTTAGATTACAAACACAGTCAAAATGATCTGGAACTCACTTACCTACCTCCTAAGACACCTTGTTAGAGGTACAATATAGTCTTAAAATCTGTTAAGAAATGTCACCAAATAATATTCCTCTAACTAGAAAAGAAGACAATGCACTTCAGCAGCTGATAATGCTATTTTCATAATAACCATGACCAAAATGACTAAAAATGTTGACTTCTCTATATAGACTTATCAAAGAAGCATCTTACCTCATCAGCTGCTTCCAGTTTGGGATCAAACTGACAGAAGATCTGCTCCAGCTCTTTTCGGATTACATTAGCCAGTACATTCAGCCTACCTCTAAGAAAATTCCAAACATAGCTATGTCTCAAAAATGGTAATAACAGAGTTAATAGCATAAAACTTATAAAACCAGCAAGCCACCTCTGTCAGAAATCTGCATGTAACTTGTTTACTTCAAACTTCTGAACCTGAAACACTTCATTCTACCCTTCTCCTCCCATTGTACATTCCTCCAGTGCATCTCTATAGATGTTTTATAACACCTAGTTACTCAAGTCTGAGCAATGAATTTTGTAGCTATCAGTTTTAACATGATGACATCAATAATTAATTAAAGCAGACCGCAAAATTAAGTTTCATACTGTCTCACCAAGCTTCCTCCATTCTAGGCTCTATGTGATGGGATAGAAACCATGGCTGCTGCCACATTTCCCTGCTGCTTCAAAGCAGGCTGAAGTGAGTTCTGCTAGCATTTACCTGTGAAACCTGTAGCCCTCCATCCACAGGGATTTGTTACAGTTCTGTGTTCCTGTTACTTCCTATGACTAACTCTTACAACCCTGCCTTCTCTAATATCAACTTCATTAATAATTTCTGGAACCTGAAATGTCTTTACTCAATAAGCCCGTTTGTTGGGGGGTATCAGTCGACATTACCTGTGAGGCATCCCCATTATGACATATTCAATTCCCATTTCACTGGATTTATCGATGATGGTCTTCAATGCAGGAATCATTACTTCACACCCTTCCAAACCAAATCTCTTCTCAGAAGACCACTTGCGAGCAAGAAAGTCTTCAAATCTTTTGCCAAAAAAGGAAAACAAAAAAAAAAAAGCCCAAGAGAGAATGTGTGCATTAAGATCATATAAAAATACTTATTGTCTTAAAGCTTTTGCCAAATCAAATTACATTACACTGCTTTACAACATGTATGAATACATGGTTTTAGGTCTCTGGAAGTCACTCACACATAGAAAGGGAGATACAGGACAGAATGTAAGTCATCTTTCTCCTCCATCTCACTATTCACCAGGACTTTGAAACAATTCAGACAAGAAGCAGCGTCAAAAGAGACAAAATTCACTTCCCAAGATAAACTCTGCACCACCCCATGTATATGTCTTTTCCAGCTTAACCAATTCTAACGTACATTGACCACTGGTTAAGCACAGTAACAGCAAAGAAGCTTCTTCTATGGATTGAAGAAGATGTAACAGAGAACCTGTATTTTCTGGAAGTAACAAGGAAAAACTTGTGGAAACACAGTTGAAAGCATAGGTTCTGTTCACCAGCAGAGCTCCACAAGACTCTGTAATGTAACGGTTGGTAGCATGCCAAGAACTAGGATACTGCTATTTCCGCCTCAGCTGCAGCAGGAGAAAGATCTCAATCCTTGACAGCATTACGTTCTTTCATTCTTTAATGCATTTGGGCGAGAGGCAATGTGGGTGGTTAAAAAGTACCTTCTAACAAACTCTGAAAGGATTATATGTTGGAAAGCTTGGAGATACAAAAGGCAGAGAAAATACATCTTCATGAAAATAACTGTATTGGTTACATCATCCGTGCAACACTGCAACTAATAACACTGGCCATAATCCATTAACACTCAAGTTATTCCTCACTTAGGATGCTGGCATTTACCTCTTCAGATTGAAGTCCTAAAAGCAGTGAAAGGAAAAGTTTCCAAAAGACTTCCTTAGCTCAGCCATCAATACTCTTACAACTCAGGCATCTAAGCAACAAGCCAGACCCTCAGCTGAGCTCTGATGCCACAGTACCTCAGGGAAATCTACTGGGCTGTGTCAGTTTACATAACCTGAAAGTGGGGTCCCACATGAACAACAAGTCCTGTAAGGCAAATCAAAGTGGTGATTGGACATGCTGCTCTCCTCTTTGCAGCTGCAAGTTAAGCCAGTACTGGACAGGCAGAAAACCCATTATTTGAGAGAAACTGCCACTAAGGGTGCAGAACTACAATATTCACAGTCACTTCTTGCAAGTCCCCCATAAGCCACTGTGAGTCCACAAGGGCTGGCAGGGGCGTTGGAACTGGATGACCTTTAAGGCTCCTTCCAATCCAAACCATTCCCTGATTCTACGATCAGCATCTGATGTTGTTGTGTCCCTGTTTTCTGAAACAGGTTATGAATCTTTAATGTAGATGCACATTACTAATCTGTTGAAACAATTTTTCCCCAGTTATCTCCACAAGCAAATGAAAACATTTCCAGATATTCCACGAAAGGCTGCACAAGTGCTACAAACCACAACCTGCCTTTCAAGAAAACAAAATACTGACATACACCATAGCACACACTTTCCTTTGATATTGCAGCCAGGTTAACTAGATCCACCTGTGGGAGCAATACCAAGTATATGGAAGATTAATTAAGACTAAGATAAAGCATGAAGCTGGTACCAAGGATATTAGAATAAACATTATTTAAAAGACAAGGTGTTCTGAACTAGACACACAGGATAACAAATCTTGAATGTGTGAGAAGGCCAGGCTGGAAAAACACCTGGGAATAAATGAGCTGGAGATATGACTGAAAACAGTCAGGAGAGTGTAGAGTAGACAAAACCATCTTGTTTGTCTGAAGTTCAGAAAACCGACGAGCTGTATAAAGATCTGCTGGAATGAGAGAAGCCAGTAGTACTTTCTTAATTTGTATGCCAGGCTGATTGAAAGAATATACTTTGAGAAGAGTACAAGGTCTGTGTGTCCTTCATTGCTGCACCCACCTGTACTTTAGATTTCATTTAGACTCTCTCCACGTCTACGTCAGCAGAGTTTACAGCTCCCAAGCAGATCCCCACAGCAGCCTACACCCAGTCAGGACAGAGCAGCTTCCCAGCACCACCCCATCATACCTCATTGAGCGCACCAGCCTGGCCAACAAAGTTCTTTTTTCCTCATTAGTAAACTTCATAACACCTGGTGTCTCAAACTTCTGCCGGATCCACTGGCATTGCTCCACATCATTGATGAACATAAACTCCAACCCGATGTGTTGGCAGTAGGTATTCTAGGATATAAAGCATCAAAACAGAAGCCTTAGGAGTTAACGGGCCATGAAGAAACAAATACATTTTTAAAATTATATTTTCTGTTACTCTTCTGAAAGCTATCTTGTCTTCTTCCTCTTACACCACATCTTCCCCAGGCTAATCCTACAAAGTAACATTCCAAAACTTTTAATCTTTAAGATTGTAATCGAGTAATACATTCCAATTAGCCTAATATCCCTGCCTTAAACTGACTGGCATATTTCACCTAACTCCCTACTGTTCTTATGGGCACAAAGGAAACTTTCTTTAGAGGCACCAGTGAAGATTTCAAGTCATTTATCAAAATCAACCCTAACTTTTTAAAATATCACCCAAATTTGGGCAACAAAGACAATCAGAAGAAAGCTATGAAGCTTCAGGCAAATTATCTGATAACAGTCAAATCTCAGAGGACTGGAAATCCAAAAAAGAAGCCAAGCAGCTGAGAGGGAAGCAGCACAGGGAAAAACTCAAAAGGCATTTCAGAAATTTAATCTCCTTGTTGCATTTTTCCCATTTTCTTTTTCTTACCTTAAAAAGAATATTTGAAATGTGTGCAAAACACAAGTGAACAGATGTAAGACTTAGTGTGAGTTTATTTTGAGCCAAACCACTCTGAACACACAGTAGGTGCTTTCTACTATCTCTGAAAAGGAATTTCATATTAACTTCAGTGAAAAATATCCAAAGCTCTGCAGAGAAGAGGGAAACTAGAGGGTTATTTCTCTCTAACAGGAATTGAGTTCTTGAGACTTTTAGATTTTGCAGTTGATTTTCACAATTTAATGGCACATTATAATTTTAAGGATTATCTCTTGAACACTGCTGCACAGACATGCCAGAAGTGCAAAAATCAAAAAGCAAATAGGGAGCTCAAATGCATAACAGAGATGCTGTGGCTTAACAAGTTACTACAATTCAGCCAAGCTGCTGCAAACTGTTCAACGTGCAAGTCAGCACATTCTCTCACCCTTGCAACAGCTCAAAGCCATGAGCCTCTATGTGACCCAACACTATTCTGTCTTTACATTTCTGTAACTCAATTTTGTATTTCACCTTTTAAAACATTTCCTCACTCCTTGCCCTTTTTACCACAATGGATTTCATTACCATGCAATAGAAATCTCCACAAGTTCTGTACTCCAAAATCCTGGAAAAAAACCAGTCGGGTATATCCAATACTTACTTAGTACTTTACAACTTCATTACCATTCCTACTTGCTGTTTTGTTGTTTGGAGTGTTCCTCTAATTCTATTTATTCCCCTACAATGACTTCACATGGCATAGCAGTATGACCTGTCAGATAATGAGACTCTAGAAAAGTGACTGGGGATAGAAAACAAGAACCATTGCTATCTGCAACTGACAGCTGAGTTTTCACAAATTTGGTACCCAACCCTCTTATTTTTACTCCAGTAAAAGACTCAATAAAGTAGGGTTCTGAGAGCAACTCCTGCACATCCTAAGTACTGTACACAAAGGTGTTTTATTCATGATATGACACTTTAAAAAAAGTTTTAAAAGCTCTGCTGCTCTTAAACAACACCAGCTTTTTGCAACCAGGGCTTGAATTAGTACTCTACCATATTCACTTCATTTATACTCATCCTTAATCTATGTGTTTCAGATATCCAGGCAAAGAAACCAATGGTGCTGCCATGTCTAGAAACAGTACAAGGGTTATTTTTAATGTCATTTGAATTCTTTTCATGCTCTACTAATAACTAACAAGTGATAAGCACTTTGTGACTGACAAGGAGAAAAAGTTCACTTCTGCTTGGATAAAAACAATCACAAAATCAAAAAATGTCCCACTGACCTCCAGCCGTTTGATAATCTCTCGTAACGACAGACTGTTCTCGCTTCCTCCTATGAACGTGGTTGTAGGCAGCTGAAAGACTTTGTCTAAATCTGACTCATGCAAACCGTAAAAGCCTACAAAAAGAACAATTTGCCAGGCAGGGCAGGAGAGAAAAAGGAAATCAACGGTGTTTTTAAGACCACCACAAATTAAGTTTAATAAAGCAATATTAAGAAAGATCACGTCAGATTAAAAAGTGAAAGGGTGAATACTCAGGAGGCATCCATTAGACCAGTGCACTTTAGTCTGGATTTTAAAATTAAATGGTCTAATTAAGTAGACATTACTTGATTAGAAGTACAAAACAATTCTTTCTTAAATGCTCAGATACAACAACTGAAATTAAAATCACTCAAATCTTTTTACATTTTACTGTATTAACACACACACATATATATATATATATATATATATGCAAGTCACATATATATGCAAGTCACTCCAAATGTGGGAGTGATCAGAAAATGTTTGTGTACCACTTTCTCCTTCTTGGTACTGTAATAGTTTTTTTCAGCACCAAATTAATTCCAATTTTCTATAATGCTAAAAAAAAAGAGAAAAAAGGAGGACAGGGAGGGAATACAGAGGATGACACAGGCTTTAGTGCCACTTGAAACAAAGCAGTGCTTCCATCCTTTTTTTTTTAATGTTTCATTTCCTTTGCTGACTTTCTCTCAGACCTCCTGGGCATTTCATGTTCTGTCATGCAAAAAACAGAGACGATGGGAGCACACTCAGAACATCTGTGCTTTGCCCTGCAGCACTGCCTGCTCACTGTAGTATCACCTCATACTTAAAGAGATACATCCCTACTGAAATCCAAGAGCTCCTGAACACAGTTCNATATATATATATATATATATATATGCAAGTCACATATATATGCAAGTCACTCCAAATGTGGGAGTGATCAGAAAATGTTTGTGTACCACTTTCTCCTTCTTGGTACTGTAATAGTTTTTTTCAGCACCAAATTAATTCCAATTTTCTATAATGCTAAAAAAAAAGAGAAAAAAGGAGGACAGGGAGGGAATACAGAGGATGACACAGGCTTTAGTGCCACTTGAAACAAAGCAGTGCTTCCATCCTTTTTTTTTTAATGTTTCATTTCCTTTGCTGACTTTCTCTCAGACCTCCTGGGCATTTCATGTTCTGTCATGCAAAAAACAGAGACGATGGGAGCACACTCAGAACATCTGTGCTTTGCCCTGCAGCACTGCCTGCTCACTGTAGTATCACCTCATACTTAAAGAGATACATCCCTACTGAAATCCAAGAGCTCCTGAACACAGTTCTGGAACTAGAATTGCACACAATATAGACACCTGTAACCAGCAGCATTTTTAGAAACAATGCCCTGAATAAACTTCCTAGCAGAAAGTTTCTAAAAAAAAGCCAAAGGGACAAAGGAAGAGAAGTAACACAGAAAAATTAAACCCTAAAATACTTTCTGTACTACCTGAGGCCCTTTAGAAGTTTCCTGCCTGGAACATTCCAGGACAGGCAACATTTGGGATCCTTCTCTTTTTTGCTGTGGCAAGGCTAGGTCAGAAATTTTGTTTCCTCTCACAAACTGAAATATCACATCCCTTATGTTCTCTAACACATCCACACATCTTATTCAGAGGTCTCACACAATTTCCCTAAGCTCACAAGGGCTCAATAGGACACCTTCCAATCAGTCACCACATTCTGGACTGAAATGTCTGCGGGTTTAAAGGAATTGGTACCAAAGCCAGCAATATCCAAGCTCCAAACGAATTCTGTTCATGTAGTAAATGTCAAACGTATTTTCCAGCAGGTACTTTCCTTTAATTAAAGCCAACAAACTTCTCTGATTTGTGTAAGCACCTCTCTATCCACAGGCTTAAGCACACAGTCACCTTCATATGACTAAAGGCCAGAACTGCTTCCTTCCCTACTGCCAGAAACAGAAAACAAAGCAGCAAAGAGGCAGTAGATGTACTTACAACAGAACTAAGCAGAACATTTTTTTTTATCTACTATTCACACTATGCTTTATGTCTGGGCCAAAAAGCTTCCCTACACATCAAAGGAAAATTGATTCAGTGTCTTTATAATTAGAAAATCATCTCTTAAACAAACCAGGTAGACTGAAGAGTAGAGAAAAATCAGTCAGATGGGTTTTTATTCAAACAGAGAGAAGCAAAGAAATGGATCAGTGCAATTTTGCAAAAATGTGTCCTCCTAGCATGCACAACAACCTCTGCAAAAGCAGACCCCAGTGCATTACACTCTTCCAGCAGTAAACTAAAACGATCACCACTGGATTATACAGACAGGCCAAGGATTCTCCATTTTTCATGTTCACTTCTCAAGACTTCAAGTTATGCAGAAGGAATAAGTACCAGAAGCTAGAATCCAAATTTGGTATGAAATTTATTCTAAGCTCCTCTATCCAGCATTTTGTTCATTCCTTGTTTTTCCTATTGACTCACCTTCAGAAGTCCCTAGTCAAATTAAATCCTAGTCATAATGGTATCAAAGTCATTTACATCATCAGAATCTTGGCCTAATGAACTGGCTACTATTAATTTCTGGTGTGGTTCAAAACTATAAGAATTGGGGGGTTTGTGATCTATTTATAATGTTCACTCATCAGAAGGTGAATTCACAGGAACTTCACATGTGATCTCAGAGAAGAACTTCCATCATCCGGACATTTTTGCCTCCTTACAGATGCTCAGAGAAACTATTTCACTATACCAGTAACCAAAAAAGGTAGAACCTTCCCTGAAAATGTCTTATTAAATCACCTCAGCCCAATAAAACAAGAGAGATAAATGACCATTGGGAATAGCAAGGAATACAGTGTACGCACCAAGTTTATCGATTGTAGTGATTAAGTCAGATGGAACAAATGAATCCAAGTCTGCATCCAGAATTCCAAGGGGATCCAGCTGAGCTACATGATGACCACGGATCTGAAAAAGGAGGAAAGGGAGAGAAAAATAATATCGCACTAACAAAAATCAGAATAAAGGAAATAGTCACTAACATAGAATCACAGAATGCTTTGCATTGGAAGGGAGCTTTACATACCATCTAGTCCAACCCTCCAGCAATAAGCAGGGACACCTTCAACTGCATCAAGGTTGCTTAGAGCCCCATCCAGCCTTTTATAGATGAATTATGAATATTTTCTCCTTAATACTTTCATTTTTAAGGACAAATTCAGATCACTTGGGTACAATTTCATTCTCACTACTACTGTCAGTTTCAACTCTGTGCCAGGCAAGATCATGGAGCAGATCTTTCTGGAAACTATACTGAGGCATATGGAAAATAAAGAGGTGATTGGTGACAGTCAACATGGCTTCTGTAAGGGCAAATCAGTTCTGGAGTCTTCAACACACTAAGTATGTGGATCTGTTAAAGTATGTCCACAGGAGGCCACAAAGACCATTTGAGGGCTAGAGCACCTCCCATACAAGGACAGGCTGAGAGAGTCGGGCTTGTTTAACCCAGAGAAGGCAAAGCTCTGGAGAGACCTTAGAGCAGCCTTCCAGTACTTAAGGGGGCCTACAGGAAAGGTTGAGAGGGGCTCTTTATTAGGGAGTGCAGGGATGGGATGAGGGGGAATGGTTTTAAGCTGAAAGGGGAGATTTAGATAAGATATTAGGAAGAAGTGTTTTCCTGTGAGGGTGGTGAGGCACTGGCACAGGTTGCCCAAAATAGTCCTGGATGTCCCCTCCGTGGAGATATTCAAGGCAAGGTTGTATGAGGTTCTGAGCAATCTGATCCAGTGGGAGGTGTCCCTGTCCATTGCAGGGGGTTGGAACTGGATGGGCTTTAAGGTCCTTTCCAACCCAAACTGTTCTATGATTCTATCTTAATTTTCTCTGACAAAGTATCTTAATAAACTGCAATATTAATAATGAATTGCATCACACAGCAACAGAGCATGACTGAAGTGTGGTTCATCAAGAACTAACTTGTAAAAACAACATTCAAATGTTCTGTATTTGCAGGAGAGTTCATAACAAAATGCAGTCCACTCCCAAGAAAACAGAAATATGGCACCTTTTTTAGCCATGTAAATTCATCTGGCCTCTGAGACTGTTTGCATCTCATGAATCACCACTAATAAAACTCTTGACAGGCCAAATGATGCCCAGGACAACATATGTGCCACTTCGTTGTTTACAGCAGTACAAAATCTATCTGACTGGAATTAAGCAAACAATTCTCTCTCAAGCATCATCAACAGGAAAGAATTCACCTCCCTAAGCTACATCTGCCCTACAGTACTAGTAGGAAGATGAGTAGCAAGAACATCAAAAGTCAGAAGAGCAAATCAGTAATGCGCTATATTACACTTCCAGAACAGTTTGGTCTTTAACTAAAGGACAGAATTTTCCTCAATATCAAGGTATTTTTAATAACTACTTCTTTCAGTGGATACAGAAAACAGTAACAACTGCAAAAATCAGACATCAACCTCGTGAAAATACATGCATGGAAAATTCTCGATGAGAAAAAAGCAATAGACAAACTGCCTTTTTGGAAGAGCAGCTCAACAGACCATGGAGCAGCCTACCACAAAAAACATAATATACCGACAGGTCTGAGAAATGAAAATTCTGTATCCTTTCCATTTCATTTCATTATCAAGCAAAGAGAGGTCACTAATTGATCACATTGCTTCAACATTGAATTTAGAAGGCATTAAATACCTTTTAAAAGCAGCCGATTGCCATAGATAGTGCTATTTCATTGTGCATCACAGACTGCCTGCCATTTATACAGACATGTCTATTCCACCCCTTGATTCAAATGGCACAATCCCAGAACTATTTTGAAGTAAATGATGTCAAAGTAGCCTGACATTCTCCAATTTTCTCTAATTCTACAACAAATTTTTACTGCACACAGTAAAGTGGTTGGTTTTTACCTTACTATTTCTAAGCAAATACTTTCACAAGCCTTCCTACTCTGTTACAAGACCTCCAACAGCTGGATTACTAGTGTTTATATCTGAATCACGAGTAACAATGCAACATAAACAGAAAAGGGTTTTTTAAAGTTCCCTTTCTATTCCTCTGGTAACAGCAAACAAGAGTTAAAGTTCTTAGTGTGGAGCAAAACAGATCTGCTCAAGTTAAACTGCAGTAAACAACTTGGGAAGATACATACTTATTTTAAAAAAAGACAAACCCCTACAATTTAAAAATCCAACTGGAATGCTTTGCTCAACATGCACCTACATGTTTAGCAGGGTTGGGGTTCTTTTGTTCACACCAGTTTTAAGACTTTTATTGAAAGAAGTTATTCAGCACAATTCTAAATGAAAATGTGTAAACTTTTTTCATATTTAGAAAATGTCTAACCTAAATCAATGTGCTATTTCCAAAATCCTTCTTTTAAAGGAAAACTGGAAAGCAGACTTTATTTCTTAATTTAATAAGAGTTAAAAAATTCTGAGCATGAAAAAAGTCAACTTTGATCAACAGCTTTCTAGAAGGAATTCATCAAAGCTGACTCAAACTTAGTATCTTCAACCTCCCAAAATTCAGCTTCTAGTTAGTTCATTATTGTTCATCTCTCTCTTTTCCTGTTCAAATCGAGGACCTAGAAATTAACACAAGATCATAGAATCACAGAATCACCAAGTTGGAAGAGATCCACCAGATCATCGAGTCCAACCATTCCCACCAATCTCTAAACCATGCCCCTTAGTACCTCATCCATCCACACCTTAAACACCTCCAGGGAAGGTAAGTCAACCACCTCCCTGGGCAGCCTGCCCCAGTGCCTAACGACCCTTTCTGTGAAGAATTTCATCCTTATGTCAGGCCTGAACCTCCCCTGGGGGAGCTTGAGGCCATTCCCTCTTGTCCTGTCCCCTGTCACTTGGAAGAAGAGGCCAGCTCCCTCCTCTCTACAACCTCCCTTCAAGTAGTTGCAGAGAGCAATAAGGTCTCCTCTCAGCCTCTTCTTCTCCAGGCTAAATAACCTCAGCTCTCTCTGTCGCTCCTCGTAAGACTTGTTCTCCAGCCCCTTCACCAGCTTTGTTGCTCTTCTCTGGACTCGCTCCAGAGCCTCAACATCCTTCTTATGGTGAGGGGCCCAGAACTGGACACATGATTCAAGGAGTGGTCTCAACAGTGCCAAATACAGTGGGANCTTTGCAGAGCCTCCCTACCCTCCAGCAGATCCACACTTCCACCCAGCTTAGTGTCATCTGCAAACATGCTAAGGGAGCACTTGATGCCTTCATTCAGGTCATTGATGAAGACATGGAACAAGGCTGGACCTAGCACTGAGCCCTGGGGAACATCACTTGTAACTGGCCTCCAGCTGGAATTAACTCCATTTACCATCACTCTCTGGGCCCAGTCATCCAACCAGTTTTCCACCCAGGAGAGTGTGCACTTGTCCAGGCCAGAGGCTGACAGTTTCTGAAGCAGAATGCTATGAGAAACTGTACAAAGCTACCACATTCCTCCCTCTCTTAAAAAAGGTGGTAACATTTAGAACTGTAATACAAACATTCCTAGAGGTAAAGACAGATTTGATTCATGGAAAAGCTTGCTGCTGAACAGAGTAAAGTTCTTATTTCACTGCAAAGCTCCAGAGATTCATTAGTATAGCCAGGACAACTCCTTGGATATGAAGCAAAATATTTCAGATTGCTCAGTTTTCCAATTTTGTTAAGTAACATGCTGTATCAGAGACACACACTTAATATGGTCAAGTGAGCCAAAAGAATAGTAATGGTCAAGATCTGCCATGTTTGGCTCCCGGTAAATGGGCAAAACCCAATGGATTCATGTTCCTTTTCAGAAATGGCTATCTCCATAAAGAGCTTCCAGGTTAAGTCAGATGATCAGCATCGAAGCTGTGGGTAAGCCAGAGGAGAATCCCAGTCTGAATCCAGGACCTGTGTGTTCAGACACTGTGCAGGGAAGAAATTATTTTCTAGTTCAAGACACTTTGGATCAGAAGCAAGACAACAGACAAGAGGTGGGTACCGGCCTCTTATCCCAAGTGACAGGTGATAGGACATGGGGGAATGTCCTCAAGTTGCGCCAGGAGAGGTTCAGACTGGATATCAGGAAAAAAACTTCTCACTGAAAGGGTCATCAGGCACTGGCAGAGGCTGCTCAGGGAGGTGGCTGAGTCACCATCCCCAGAGGTGTTTAAAAGACGGGTGGATGTGGTGCTGAGGGACATGGTATAGTGGCAGGTAGGACTGGTTGGACTTGATGATCTAAGAGGTCTTTTCCAACCTCGTGATTCTATGATTCTAAGAGTTAAACCAGAAGACAAACAAGACATAAAAAGGAAGAAAAAGGTTGTTGGCAAAGGAGCGGCCCTCCCATGTCTATCCTGCAGCACACTTACCTGATATGCTCTTATTAAAGACTGCACAGCAAGGTGATCTTCAACAAGCTTTTCAGCTTTACCCGGTGTCTGGGCCAGGCCATGGCTCTGAAGAAACGATGCCTTTCTTTCCAACTGATCTTGTAGATGGGGATCATACGTTTGGCCAGCATTAACATTTCGGAAAAACAAATCCCAGGTCTGGACATGTGTACAGAGAAGGAAAGAAGGAAAATCTATTACCTCAAACAGAATTCTCAACCAAAAACAGCTCCTTCAAGGCACAGATGGTACCTCACTACATTACATTATACAGACCCCTTAATAGCCAGCAAAAAGAAACCACTGGCATCTCCACATCTCAGTAGCAACTGTGTGTTTCATTTACACAGAGCACTTTTCATATCATTTCTTACCCTGAGCTTCCTCTGTAAAACTCTCCAGCACACAGGAGTGCAAAGGATCTTTATGCATTATTCATTCACACAGCTTTTTTTAACTGTGATGTTTATTCAGGTACCCAGTAATGCATATGATATTATGCTGCTGGTAAAGAGATATCAAGCCTATAAAACTGAGAACCTTAATAAATGAAATTAAGTCATTCCTTTAATGATACTTAAACAATTTAGGATACTTCAAGACACTCACTGAATATGCTAAGTCAGAATCAGTCCTTAAGGGTCTTTCTGGAGGAAATTGTTTAAAAGCAATTAGAGCTTTTCACAGTGAGGGTTCTGGTCCAAGATCCCTTCCTCAGCAGCTTAGGCTTCCTCACCATGAAAGAGATTCTGGAGCTGGTTTCAGGTGCAAGTCATAACTTTAGAAGAGCACATATTTCAGAAACTGAATCACAACAAATGAAAGATCTGTTTATTCCCACCTGTACTTTTACACAAGCCACCTGCTTCACATACACCCAAATCCGGTTCTCCTGGACTGTGTCCATTCTGATGGGGTGGTCACTGTCCCAGATTACAATGGAATTAGACTGAGGAATACCAAGAGACAGCAGCAGAACGGGATAAATCATTTGAAATGCTCATACCCAACAAAGAAGGAAGCCTGCACCAGCAGGAGACATAACAATACTTGTGCTTAGCTTTCATTTTCCATAAAAGATAACAAACAAAAGGTCATAAACCACTTTCCTCAGCTTAACTAACTTAGGTAAGAAAGGAAACTATTTCAAAACTTTAAAATCTTTGTGACTGAAAAAGAAGAACTGTAAAAGCTAAATGTCATCTTGTACAGTGCACATTATTTACCCTAGATACCAACTTGGAACTAAAGCATTTCAAGGAACCAGTGCCACAAAATCCAAAAAGCAGCCCAAAGATTTCATATTAAAAAGAACATCACTTAATGTATTCATTACAGAATGCATAAAAGAATAAAAATAATCTAATACCAACACTGCATGACAGGAAAAAAAATACAAGATTCTGTTTTCATTAACAAAAAGTCTTCATATTGAAATTTCTACAAGCTTTAAGGTGTTCAGAAACACTATAAGAGGGGAAGCATAAAAGAGCTGATTGTCAGTCGGCCTTCCAGGTTCAAGTTATGGAATGGGGGAATGCTGGACGACTGAAGATGCGGTAGAGGGTACGGAGAAGCTGGCCGTAGGTGAGTCCTGTTCCCGGGACTTGGGAAATTTTTCCAGGGCTGCACAGCTTAAATTTGAGAAACATCACTGGCCAGGCCGAGCAGTCAGGGAGGAGATGGGGCCAGTGCATTCTTCCTGGATAGAAGCTGCACAGAAGCTCCTCCAACATATGCTTTCTGTGAGAGGAATTACTTATGAAAAAGCTGCTTGCAGTCTATGTTAACATGAGTGTATCAAAGCAGCATTGTTACAAGGACCGCCACCCTGTTTAAGAAAGAGACTTGGGAGGAAATGGGACAAAGACTGTTTGATGAAAGCATAAAAGGAAACAAGAGTCTTTGCCAATATCGTACTCTTTGGCACCTAGTTAAAGAGACATTGTGTGAGATGAAAGTCGAGGCGAGAGGCTGCAGCATCAGCTTATGCTGCTATAAATAGGAATCAAGAGAATAGTGGTGATTCATTTGCATCTGCATTGTCGTTCTGGGAAAGCAATTTACCTGCGCGGGGAACACCACCACCACCACCCCAACATATCCTTTCCAAGAGAGGGATTAAATATGACAAAATTGAAATATTACAAACTATTGAAATAGAGCAGAGATAGTTTTGAAGCATTAAAGGCGCATGTCGGCTCTAACAAGCAGAGCGATAATTTCAAGCCCAGTGCAGGATCGTCAACAGCTGCACTCACCCCTCCACTGCCCTAAACTGGCTCACTTGGATCAAATTGATCATTGTGTGATGACCGATTTCCTCCGTCAGGGGAATCCATTGTACCTGTGGGCAGGAACTTCACCATTAACAAGAAGCCATTTATGAGACACGCTTCTATAATGGACCTCTCTTACTTCTTTATTAATACAAAGCTGTTACAAACACAATAAACCTAATTTACCACCCTGCTCTTACACAGACCTATCTAAACATAAGCCTAACTTTTAAATGCCATGACAAATTAAGGCAGACAGTTCACATGTGGTGGTCAGTTCCAGACACACTGATGAATTCATTCCTACCACCTTCCCTCATTTATGCCCAATCCTCTATATTCTTAACATCCTGCTAGCCGTGCCAAGGATGGCAGTCTGAATTTATACAATATTTTATATACCATAAAAGGTCGACAAGAGTTTATTAGCATAACTGCATCTCCTAGGGTATTCTCTCTATTCTTAAGACATTCTTACTCTGCATCAAGAACCATATTGTTATACCATGCCCATAAAGCACCCAGTTTTAGAGTTTGCAGATCCCAGGTAGTGAAAAACAGATTACAATCCCTTTGTGTTACAACTAAGGCTACTTAGGAGGAATTATTTTGGCAATACACAGTTATTAACTACCATTATATTAGGAAATGCCAAACACACATCTGGATCCAAGATATCTGGCATTCACTTAAGGTTTTAATAAAGAATAGGTTTTGCTTATGGTAAGGTTCCTTCTTCACTTTTTACACCACCATGGTACATATACAGTGATGATAATACAAATATTCCTTTGTTGACTCTAAAGGTTTTCACAGCACAGTCCCACAAACAACTGAGCATGTTCTTAGACAAGTACTTTGGTGAGGCAGTTGCTATTGAAATCTAGGCAGGCTTGCCCAGCACACAACCTGCTTAAGGAGAATAAGCATAAGGCCCTTTCTTCATGCAAACTCACAAATACCTTCAAAACGTCTACATCTGAAGATGGAGCCAGCTGGGAAAAAAGGAACCCATGCTATTTGTTCATATCGCATTTTTTAACTTATTGATTTGTTGGCCAGGCTTGACATTTGATCAGAGGGGAGGGAAAATACATCATTTGGCTACAGAAAATTAGTTTCTTCTAGATACACATCCATCAAAGCCTTTACAAATTTCTGTAGTGTCTTTCAAGATTGATACCAGATTATAGTCTTCAAGTCTTGTGTATCAATGTCAGACTTTGGCACCAGCACTTGCCTGAACAGACGGAATTCCAGTTTAGTCTCCTAGCAAACCTTGCAAATTAGCACAGTTCCTTAAGAAACCAGCAGAGGAAAAATAACTAGAAAAATTTATCCATAAAAAATAAATTACTACAGTGATACATTATACATTCCCCTTCTTACCCTGTCAGCATATCTATACTGAAGGTAACCATTATTTTCTCAAGTAATATACAGTTCAGGTGATTCAGTGGCAATATTCTACTCTCCTATAATAAACAGTGTTTCACTTCAAATAACAAGTAAAATACTAGTTATCCTGATGATTTGTCTTTTTCCTAGTAACCTCACAATATCAACTGCAGTGAGGACAGTAAGGCCTTAGACACACACCGAGCATCAGTACGTTGTTCAAAAAAAAAGAATGAAAGAATGATGAAGTCAAAATGAAACAAAACCCACATACTTTTTCCAAGTACATGAAACAAGGAAGTGATTATACACTCACGGCAGAGTGGCTGCATACAGGGTAACATGGAAGGCATTATGTACACAACATCCAACCATGCAGTTTTGTAATTAATCTTGTGATAGTAATAACTGAGACTTGTCAACCTTCTCCTTTATGATCTATGGCCCTGACACCAAGCTTCAAGGAGAAATAATGATGCCTTCTTCAGAGCCCACATCATTTTATTCCGATTGTTGTTTTGGCTACTGTAAGGATAGGAAATTCAAAAGACAAGGAAAAGCAGGAAAATCATCAGGAATGGATTTGCACAAAGAATAAAAGCTCCTATGGATATAAATGCATATTCTGTGACATGGAACCATGGTATACATAGAAAGGAAATTCTAAGAAAAACAGTAACACTGACTGCTTATTGGAACATGACAGCCATCTTTCAAGCAGTTTCAAATAAGGGGAAGACATGTCCAGTCCAATCTTTTGAGGGGAAAATAATTTAAGGAGCCTTGATTAATTGCAGTTTCTAAGTAAAAGTGAAAAGAGTATGAGTTTTAAAGCCCAGGAAAAATAAAGATTTTATTTCATCAACTAGAAGGAGGCATATCCCTCTGGCAAGGAGGAGACATGCAAGACAAAGAAACATGGGGGAAAAATATGAAATAAAGAGGAAAAAGAAGATAGAGAATGTAATGTCTAAATACCTAGCACAAATCAGCTCTCTAAAGCATGCTGGACATACTGGATAAAACAATGAAATATGAGTAGCCTACCAAGGGTTAAATTCTTAGCAATATCATAATCAACACCACATAAGCCATTGGTGTCTCTTGACAACACTTTCCAACACTTCTACCACTTTGAACAATTTCTGTAAACAAAAATCTTGGGTAGGCATTTTCATCTTTCAGTTGATAATATCAGATGGGTTTTCAAGAAACCAAAAATTAATTTTGTCGATGGAACAAAGTAAAATTAATCAGCATCATTCTCCTCCCCATCCTTTTTTATCTAGCCTGTAAAAATCCCTATTATTAAGGCAAGAGTAGCTGTAAAGTAAACCACAATGCTTATCAATCATGCTCTTTTAAGCCCCATAAACCAGGCACACT
Organism: Piaya cayana; assembly: GCA_013389865.1. NCBI lineage: Eukaryota > Metazoa > Chordata > Aves > Cuculiformes > Coccyzidae > Piaya > Piaya cayana. The sequence goes on along the minus strand of WAAB01017230.1, from coordinate 51,771 downwards.
GTGAATTTAGAATCACAGAATAACAAAACAGTTTGGGCTGGATGGGACCTTAAAGATCATCCAGTTCCAACTCCTTGCCAAGAGCAGGCCCACCTCCCCCTACATCAGGCTGCTCAAAGCTCCATCCAACCTGGCCTTGAACATTTCTAGGGATGCGGCACCCACAACTTCCCCATACAACCTGTGCCAGTGCCTCACTACTGCCATTGTGAAGAATTTCTTCCTAATGTCTGATCTAAATCTTCCTTCTTCCAACTTATAGATATTCCACCCCTGTCCTGTTCCTACATGCCCTTGTAAAAAGTCCCTTCCTCTGCCCCCCATCTAGCTTCTTTTCAGTACTGGAAGGCCACTATAAGGTCACCCCAGAGCCTTCTCTTCTCCAGGCTGAACAACCCCAACTTTCTCAGCCTGTCCTCATAGCAGAGCTGCTCTTCAGTTTTACTTCATTTCATTGCTGTTGTAAGTACATTACACGTAGTTAACCTGGAAAAGAATTCACACATGTTTTTAAATGTATCTTGAATTACCTGGGACCCACTCCCAAGTCTACACCCTACTCCACAGTACATTCACACTGCTGTCAATTCATTTCTGCTGGTTTATTGGTCACTGTTCAATCCACAAACTGCATCACCTCGCTAAGATCCATTGGCAGACAAATTGGATAGTCTTTGCGCAGGATTTTTAGCATTTCCACCTGCTTCCAGCATCAGCAAAAAAAAACCAGGCAGGTCTAAATTTAGCAGAAATCTTTACTCTTTCCTGGGATGGTTGCATCTGGCACGTTCCCCGCTGCCACAGCAGCCGCTTCGGCAGTCCTGGGCTGCATCTGGGGTTGGCCATTCAGCACCCTGGCCAGCTCCCCTCCAGCCACGCCGATAGCACTACACCCATGTTAATTCATCCAGGTTTATGTCCCTCGGAAAATCCAAGGGTCTGAACAAGGCATTCCACTTTTCCTAAAGGAAAGACGGTCACTGAAATTCGACTTAACATAAATAAAACAAGATGTCACCACATACGCTCCTTATGCATTGAATTTATCCCTTCAGCAACCTCAAAATAAAGAGTTAATATAAATCCGTAACACCGTTACCTCATGAAGGCTTCTGGAAAATTCACAGAATCATAAAATAGTTTAGGTTGGAAGGGACCTTAAAGGTCATCTAGATCCAGCCCCCCTGCAATGGGCAGGGATGCCTCCCACTGGATCAGGTTGCTCAAGGCCCCATCCAACCTGGCCTTGAACATCTCCAGGGATGGGGCAGCCAAGACTTCCCTGGGCAACCTGTTCCAGTGCCCCACCATTCTCATGGTGAATAAACCCCTCCTTATGTCTCACCTAAATTTCCCCCTCTCCGGTTTGCACCCATTGCCCCTCATCCTATCACTAAAAGCCTTTGTGAACAGTCCTTCCCCAGCTTTCTCGTAGCCCCTTCACGTACCAGACACATGTCACCCCAGATAATCAGACAAAGCAACAACTTCTAAGTGACACTTTGATGTATGTGCCTCAAGAATACGGGAGCACACCACTGATTTGGTAAACATTCTGGGCACAATTACATTACTTCTTTAGAAAATGACTTGTCTGTCTTAGAATTTATCAGACTTCTCATCAGTTTCTTAAGTTACTCCACATGTATCACCATAAAAGAGCATTCACTGTCAGCAGAAAGCTTGTTAAAAAATAAGTCTCTGTATTCTTCCCATAAGAAAGTATTTGGGCAATAGATTTAAAGTTAAAAAAGCAAACAAACAATTGTCACCCGGAGAGAAGGGGAGAGACAGGACAAAATACCTTTCAAGATACGTCAGAACACTTTTCTGACAATTTCAGATACAGTTTTAAGGTTTCAACTTCCACAGCTACCTAAGGCGAACTGAACATTCATCTTCATATAGTTTAGAAGTAACAACTTCAACACATACTATTTAAATAGAACACATCCTCTGATTCAAACTTCTTACAATGAGGTCTTTTCCAACATAGTGATTCTGTAACAAACCAAAACATTACAAGTATTTTATTCCTTGGCTCTTTTTCCACATGTAAATCATTCCTTAACAGACTGCTCTAAGGGCACTTCCATGGGGAAACATTGGAAGTTTCAGAACAACGTATTATTTCTGGCCTGGATGTCTCATTCTTTCCACTCAGCTCATCCTACCTGTGGCTCCTCTGTACTTTTTCTGCTGCAATATCACATCTCACAACAATCAATATATGGGAAATTAGTTTCACATTTTTCATTTCATACAAGATCTTCTTCTGAGCTTTTTAAAAAGCAAGTTCCACAAGAAAAATACTGATCCCACACTTAAGCTAATATTATCACTTACAGTCAACTTTTAGACTTACCTTATGTACGCTTTTAGGGTTTTCAAGCCATGCATAATACATTTCCTCCACATAATTTGAATTGCTCCCACTCAGGAATGGTTCTGAGGTTCCTGATGAAACATACCGCTGGCCATGTGAAAAAACCCTTCTGGCTATGTCTTGCTTTTCCAGAAGTTTAATGCCATGCCACTTCAGCGTAGCTGCAAACAACTTCAGATGACTCATGTTTGTTTATTAGATAGGAGATCCAAGTCTATTAATCAGACAAAAATAAATCTGATCAGAAAAAAGAGGCAATAAACTGCAGACACACTTCAGTCTCACAGTGAAAACTGAGGTTTGTGGCTGGAGGGCTCCTCAGCAAAGTTCAGGCCTAGGCACGGAGTTCTCTTCATGAGAGAGGACACTCCCTGACTGATTGTAGAGCTACACTTCCAGCAGTGGAAGGGTTGCAGATGGCCAACCCCACATCAATCAGTTCATTTCACAGCTTCTGCTGATAACATCAACCTGGTCCAGAAGCAATCATGATACCACTTGTATTGCAGGCTCCCTGAGCCCCGCTTCCCAGGGAACAAATGACTCTTCTAATCATTGACTTCTCTAGAACTCCTGGCAACTGTAACTGCTGTCTCAGATGTAGAAAGCTCTCACAAAGCCCACCTGGGGTAGGTTCAGCAAGCACCATCAAATGCAAACACAGTGGTTGAAGAAAAGCCTGCTCCCTCAAATTTATGCCATGAATAATGGAGCTGACAAAATAATTTAAAGTGTTAGTTAAGTGTTCACATTGGCATTAGCCTTCAACCATACAGTGTTATACTAAGAAAATACTCAGTTTAATTTGCTTTCCTAACTAGCAGCATTTATCTTGTCCTTTTGATGACCTCTTAAGAGATTTTTAATGAGGAGAACAGATTCCCTGTAATTTTGGACACCATGAGGGTTGAACCTTGGGAATGCTGAACGCCATCAGCTCCAGCAAAGGGAGTCAAAACTCACCTCCAGCATAAAAAGACCAAATGTAGCTTACAATTAGACCAACAACAGTATAATCTCAACAATACAGTTGCTACAATACCGAAGGAATAGTAATAATGTGAAAAGAAATCATTAGTGGTGTTTTCACTTTGGAAGTATCTGGAAAGCTGTTGAACACAACAGGTAGGAGACTAATTAAGAGGAAAATTTCAGGTTTAACTCTGATATATCTCTCATTCATTTTCTTACCCATCTAGAGAAATAATTTCTTTGGTTAGAAACTCAAATCCAAGGTCGTTGTTGTTCAGCGTGACTAGTTGAACAATTACTAGAAGCAAACAAAAGTACTGAGCTGCAAAATGAACTTTAAAGTGTTTTTAAAACAACACTGTCAGTTTGAGTCACAGATTAACCTGTTGTTACCTATCACATGTAAAGACTGTTTTATCTCCAATTCAAAAATAGATGCCTTGAAAATTCTGCATCAACACCTTCTGTATAGAAATCCCATTAAATTATTTTCTCCCTTTTCTTCCTCTTCTGCCTCTCAACTCCAAAAAAGGAAAATGTATGGTTATTTAATCAGACAATTTAAAAACTAATATTGGTCTTAAAGGGCTGCATTACATAAACTAGGATTACTGCATGCTCTCCATCATCCACAGTTTTAAGATGACACTTTAAACTCAACGTCTGTTTTGAAAGCAGCTGACTGGTTCAGTTTCCTTGTCGCTGACTTTAACTGTATCATTCCAGCAGTAAACTATCCTCCTCTGTCACACCGAAGTCTCTTGCCTCCTCATTCCAGACCTCTGCAGCCTTTTCACTCTCACCCACTACCAGATCCAATGATAAGTTTGCAAAACCTCTGCCACCATCCACTTACTGAATTTTCCAAACAATCTCTTGTTCACCTTCACCACAGTGCTCAGATACACAGAAAGTATTCTCCCAGGGTAGTACCACCACAACTAGTACACAATCCTCCTTTAAAGCTGCAAATCCCCTCAAAACACACACTCCTTTCCCCACTTGGCATTTCCAGCAAATGGACAGTGGTTAGGCTAACAATCTCTCAAATCCTCTATACATTAGCATTATTTCCCAACTACCTATAGTCACTTACCATTTCCTATTTCACAGTCTCAAAGCCTATTACAAGGCTGATTTCCTCCTAGGCAACTGTAGGGACAGAAATACTATCAGCACTGTTTCAAAAGAAGATTAAGTCCTGTAGAAGCTCAAAGCAACTGGGACAACAGTGACAGAGGAAATGTATCTGCATACATAATCCTCTTTGTGATGAAATAGCACAAAGAGTGCCATGTGTGCTTTGTGCTGTTTTGCAAAACTTGGGGTGATTTGGTCAGAAGGTAAAATTCAAGTTTTAGACAGGATAAGACAGATGGGGTAGTTCAACCTGGAAAAGAGAAGGCTCTGGGGAGAGCTTAGAGCAGCCTTCCAGTGCTTTAAGTGTGGCTACAGGAAACCTGAGGAAGGGCTCTTTATCAGTAAGTGCACGGACGGGATGAGGGGGAACAGTTGTAAGATGAAAGAGGGAAGACTGAGATGAGATCTTGGGAAGAAATACTTTACTTTGAGGGTGGTGAGGCACTAGCATAGTTTGCCCAGAGAAATCGTGGCTGCCCATCCCTGGAGCTGTTCAAGGCCAGCTTGGTTGGGGCTTAGAGCAACCTGATCCAGTGGGAGGTGTCCCTGCCCAGGGCAAGGGGGTTGGAACTGGATGATATTTAAGGTCCCTTCCAACCCAAACCATTCTATGATTCTATGATTTCAACACGCCAACAACAGCAAGAACTGAGAGGTCATTGTGGCACACCTGACGGGTGGACACTCATCCCTCAAGGGTTAGCTATCCTTATCTTAAGAGCTTTGCAAAATGCTGGGAGGTTATTCTCCCTCTGTACTCAGCACTGGTGAGGCCAGTCCTCAAACCCTGTGTTTGGTTCTGGGCCCCTCACCACAAGAATGATGTTGAGGTCCTGGAGTGAGTCCAGGGAAGACCAATGAAGCTGGTGAAGGGGCTGGAGAACGGGCCGTATGAGGAACGGCTGAGAGAGCTGAGGTTGTTTAGCCTGGAGGAGGCTGAAGCGAGACGTTATTGCTTTCTACAACTACCTGAAAGGAGGTTGTAGAGAGGAGGGTACTGGGTTCTTCTCCCAAGGGACAGGGGACAGGACAAGGGAGACTGGCCTCATGCTCTGCCAGGGGAGGTTCACGCTGGACATCAGAAAAATACTTTTCACAGAAAGGGTCACTGGGCACTGGCACAGGCTGCCCAGCAAGACAATACAGTTTTAAGTATTCCTTTGCTGGCAGAACTTTGATTTATGCCTTCCAAGCCATCTTTACTCTGGATGTCTTCAAATTATGAATATCTATCCATTTTCCATAATAATTCACAACATGACATATTTGGTATTCGCCTGCTCTTAATCAAATTACAAAGTACCTGCAACCAAGGTCAGTCTTCTGTATAGACACTAAAATTGATATTTTAGGTAATACTAACACCAGCACATAAATACCAATGTTTGATAACTTTCTGGGTAAATAATCAGATATAAATAATGGAGAAACTGTGCATGTCATAAAAGGAAGCAGAGAAAGAAAACTATAATTTGTTTTGTGCTAAAGGGGTACTGCAAAAATTAGTTTATTGTGTTCAGGTGGGCAGAAAGAGATAGTACAAGCCCAAGGAAGGACCACAATAAGCTTCATAGATTGATTTTGTTAAAAAAAAGACCTTTAAGATCATAGAGTCCAACCATCAATCCAAACCTGCTAAACCTGCCACTAGACCACATCCCCAAGTATGACAGCTACTCATCTAGCTCATCATCTGGAGCTTTGTTCCCTGTTGGTGACACAGAATTTCCTGAGGCTTACTGGTTATTACTATTGTTGATCCAGTGGGAGGTGTCCAGTGGGTTGGAATTGGATGATATTTAAGGTCCCTTCCAACCCAAACCATTCTATGATTCTATGATTTCAACATGCCAACAACAGCAAGAACTGAGAGGTCATTGTGGCACACCTGACGGGTGGACACTCATCCCTCAAGGGTTAGCTACCCTCATCTTAAGTGCTTTGCAATATGCTGGGAGAGAGAGGAACGAGAGGAACATTTTTCTCAGCTGATCATACTATATTTTTCAGTACAGGTAATTTCCCTTCCTTCCTAATCTATCTTCCTGGAGAGCGTGTAGATCTTTCTTCTAGCAGTTAGCAAAGAACATCCAGCAAAATAACAGTTTGTCAGGGAGATTTGAAAATAGATGCAAATTACATACAATAATAGAAACAAAGAGCTACATAGTACCAGTCCTTCCAGTTCCATTTACATTTCAAAATGGGATCAGAACCACGCTTCAGTTTGTAACTATTAAATACACAGTCAATAAAGGTACAGAGGTCACTTCTGTGAAGATACAAAGACCACGGATGAAGAACACTGCTATAAAAGATGTTATTCCCATCTCATGAAAAAGTAATGCCTCCATTTTTGTACAGGCATGAAACAAAAAGGGACAAAGCTAACAATCATCTAATTCCAGCCAGATTTCAACTGCAGATTGATTTCACCTAACAAAACTGGCTTCCTCCTCATTCATCCTTTTGCACACACTGCTCTTCAACACAGATGTCAGCTGTCGGCAGTTAAATGAATTGGAGACCACCAGCACAATCACAGACCATTCCAGCCCACTCAGCCTTGAGACTGTCAGTCAAAACTCAGCACACAGACCAACAGACAGAAGTCAGGAGCAGCTACGATTGTTCCACTCTGCTATGTCTCCTAAATCAACCCTGAAATGAAACCAGTAACTGGCAAGGTACCACACTGAGCTAAGAGCAACTAGAAGGAAGATATTAATTAAATCTCTACCGGAGATCAAAAATAAGAAAGAAGCAGTGGACCAAAATAAAATATGATATTTAATGCACCAAGGGCTTAAACCAGTGAAAGTAAATTAAAGCCTTATGCAGCTGGAAATTTCTGCACCTGTTCTGCAGTATGGCACAGAATCACAGAGTGGTTTGGGCTGGAAGGAACCTTAAAGCCCCACCTAGCTCCAACCCCCCCTGCTGCAGGCAGCAACACCTTCCACTGGATCAGGTTGCTCAATGCTTCATCCAGCCTGGTCTTGAACACCTCTAGGGATGGGGCACCTACAACTTTTCTTGGCAACTCGTGCTAGTGCCTCACCACCCTCATCATGAAAAATTTCTTCCTAAAGTCTAATCTAAATCTTCCCCCTTCCAATTTAAAACCATTCCCTCTCATCCTATCATTCCATGCCCTCGTAAAAAGTCCCTCCCCAGCTTTCCTGTAGCCCCCTTTCAGTACTGGAAGCTTCTCTACAGTCTCCCTGGAGCCTTCTTTTCTCCAGGCTGAACAAGCCCAACTCTCTCAGCCTGTCCTCGTATGGGAGGTGCTATGGCCCTCAGATCATTTGTGCGGCCTCCTCTTGACTCGCTCTAACAGATCATAAAGCTGATCCAGCTGAAGATGTCACTGCAGTGGGGTTGGACTGGGTGACCTTCAAGGTCCCTTCCAATCCAAATCATCCTATGATTCTAAGGTTTACAAGCCATGCATTCACCCCAAGGCACACACTATCAGCCTTGGGCAACGGAGGCTCCTCAGAGCAGTAAGACTGCCCAGTATAGTCCTCTACCAACACAGAAAATCTGCCTTCAGTGAGTATCAAAGGGGTAACACCACTACAGACTCCAAGCTACCACCATGTCATAAGCAAGGGGGAAATAGCTGGAAGGGTTTGGTTTTATTCTCTGATCCTGCCCATAACACAAGGTCATGTCCTTCTTGGCCATCCAGCAAAACCTTTGCCAAGCCAGTGGTCTGTTCACAGAACCATTTAGGCTGGAAAACAGCTTTACGATTGCTGAGTCCAACTGTTCTACCCCTAAGGAAACCTGTATGAGCTGCTACCTAGAATGCAGTGTCAGTACCAATACCTAATCTAATCACGACCCCAATAGAACAAGTATATGGAACTGTTGGAACAGGTCCAGAGGAGGGTTACGAAGATGATCTGAGGGCTGGAGCACCTCTGCTATGAGGACAGTTGTGAATACTCCGTTCCTGGAGGTGTTCAAGGACAGGCTGGATGAGGCTTTGAGCAACCTCGTCCAGTGGGAGGTGTCCCTGCCCATGGTAGGCGCTTGGAACCGGATTATCTTTAAGGTTCCTTCCAGCCTAAACCATTCTATGATTCTATGGGAGTGAATGAACAGCGAAGTCCTCTCCTTTTTTTGACATTTGAGGAGTAGAATGATGGGAAAGCACAGACTGCAGAAGACCGGCACCTGGTACTCCAAGAGCCAAAAAACCAAGATGGGAGGTCAAGATAACCCTGATTTCAAACCTTACGTGGGAACCTCCAAGGGGGCCAGATGCCAATGAAATAGGGCAGGGGGCTGGTCGACAATGCGGGGAACACACACAAGGGGGAGGACACCTCTTACACTAATGAAACGTGATTAACATGCATGATTTTTAAAGAGAAATCTAATATATACGTATAAATTCAGCACATAAACCCCCGCCGTTCCTCACCACCGGGACACACGGTGGGCAGGACGATCCCCAAATCGAAATTAAGGGATGCCTCGCTCCTAAAGGCCACGGCTGCGGTAAGGACGGGGGTTTTCTTGCCCGTTTTAGTGACACAACCACCGCCAAACCACCTCCACTAGCGCCACGTTCGCAGGATTTCTGGCCCTCACCGGGGAAGAAAATCCCACCACCTCCCTCCCGTGCCTGAAAACCCTTTAGGCGGAACGGTTCTCTCCGACGCTCAGCCCCGCCCTCCCCCGGCGAGACCGCGAGGCCGCTCCCCCTCATCCCACCGCCCGTTCCTCTGCGGGGCGGCCCTTCCCTTGCTTCTCCCGGTGGCTCGGGGTATGTTGATCCGCCCGGGCCCGCGGCGCGGACACACCTGGCGCGGCGGCGGCGCGGGGAGCGGCCTCGGTCGTCACATGCGGCGGTGCGGGGCCACGCATTAGGCCACGCCCCCCTCCGTTACTATGCTCTGCTCCCCCAGACCAAGACACACAAACCACGCCTCCGTGAGCCACCGACCACGCCCCCACCCCACCGGCCACGCCCACAAGGCGGCTGGAATATTGCCCTGAGGAGTCGGGCGGGCTTAGGGGTGTTGATTGACGGCGACTGAACATGAGCCAGCAGTGGCCCAGGTCGCCAAGAAGGCCAAGGGTATCTTGGCTTGTATCACAAACAGCATGACCAGCAAGTTCAGGGAGGTTATTCTCCCTCTGTACTCAGCACTGGTGAGGCCGGTCCTCAAACCCTGTGTTCAGTTCTGGGCCCCTCACCACAAGAAAGATGTTGAGGCCCTGGAGTGAGTCCAGGGAAGACCAATGAAGCTGGTGAAGGGGCTGGAGAACGGGCCGTATGAGGAACGGCTGAGAGAGCTGAGGTTGTTTAGCCTGGAGAAGAGCAGGCTGAAGTGAGATGTTATTGCTCTCTACAACTACCTGAAAGGAGGTTGTAGAGAGGAGGTTACTGGGCTCTTCTCCCAAGGGACAGGGGACGGGACAGGACAAGGGAGACTGGCCTCATGCTCCGCCAGGGGAGGTTCATGCTGGACATCAGAAAAATATTTTTCACAGAAAGGGTCATTGGGCACTGGCACAGGCTGCCCAGGAAGGTGATTGAGTCACCTTCCCTGGAGGTATAGAAAAGACGGGTAGACGAGGTGCTCAGGGATGTGGTTTAGTGTTTGATAGGAATGGTTGGACTCGATCCTGGAGGTCTTTTCCAACCTAGTGATTCTGTGTAGGCAATCCTGTTTCAGCAAGGGCTGAGGAAATAAAGGTGTGCATAAGGGAAGAAAGTGTTCACAGCTTTTACAGAGCTAGGAAGGACAACCATAATCATCTAAACTGAAACTAGGCTGAAGGTGTATCTTCAGAGCTATCTGTTATGGAACTTCCCATCATTGCTGTACAGGAGTTGTGTGAACAACCTGTCCTTTAGATGAGAGAATTATAGAATGGTTCCAAGGACACTTCTGCGTTCTCTCCAAAGTTTGTACATAAAGCAGACTGAAAGCAGCAGACCTTGGCAAAATGATTGGAACTATATTTAAGGTAGTTTTCGGAGTGAGTTATTGTCACAGGTGACATAGCCAAATATCAAATGCAAGACAATACAGTTTTAAGTATTCCTTTGCTGGCAGAACTTTGATTTATGCCTTCCAAGCCATCTTTACTCTGGATGTCTTCAAATTATGAATATCTATCCATTTTCCATAATAATTCACAACATGACATATTTGGTATTCACCTGCTCTTAATCAAGTTACAAAGTACCTGCAACCAAGGTCAGTCTTCTGTATAGACACTAAAATTGATATTTTAGGTAATACTAACACCAGCACATAAATACCAATGTTTGATAACTTTCTGGGTAAATAATCAGATATAAATAATGGAGAAACTGTGCATGTCATAAAAGGAAGCAGAGAAAGAGAACTATAATTTGTTTTGTGCTAAAGGGGTACTGCAAAAATTAGTTTATTGTGTTCAGGTGGGCAGAAAGAGATAGTACAAGCCCAAGGAAGGACCACAATAAGCTTCATAGATTGATTTTGTTAAAAAAAAGACCTTTAAGATCATAGAGTCCAACCATCAATCCAAACCTGCTAAACCTGCCACCAGACCACATCCCCAAGTATGACAGCTACTCATCTAGCTCATCATCTGGAGCTTTGTTCCCTGTTGGTGACACAGAATTTCCTGAGGCTTACTGGCTATTACTATTGTTGATTAGACTACAACCAATTTATTCTAGATTAAAAAAATTAAATCTTCATGTCTATAAATCAAAAGGCTTATTATCATCTCAGTAGTTTTCCTGGCAGCTGTGTGTCTTTGTGAAACTGGTAAATACTGCAAAGTGCAAGTGTGAATGATTTTGTGTTAAAATGTTTGGGCATGGAGTGATAGCATGAGGGGGAATGGCTTTAAATTGGAAGTGGGGAGATTTAGATTAGACATTTGGAAAAATTCCTCATGATGAGGGTGGTGAAGTACTAGCCCAGGTTGCCCAGAGAAGTCATGGCTGCCCCGTTCCTGGAGGTGTTCAAGGCCAGGTTGGATGGGGCTTGGAGCAATCCAATCCACTGGGAGGTGTGCCTGCCCACGGCAGGGGGTGGTGGAACTGGATGGACTTTAAGGTCCGTTCCAACCCAAACCATTCTATGATTCCATGTTTCTGATCCAGTGCTTAGCACAGGGACTAGATTGCGTAGAGAGGTGTGATGGGAAGCACTGTGGGAAGCTGATGTCATGGACTACGCTGCTGTGGGGGTGACTGCCATGTTCCCTGGAGAAGCCCATCACACCTGCCAAGGAGGTTGCTTGCAGCCGGCCAGATGCTGGCTGAGCCTTCTGGCAAGTGGTGAAATATTGTTAGATGCTGCAGCTACTAATTGAGTTTTAACCTTATTAGGAGCAGAAAGAAGCCATCTTTAGTGCAATCAAGATATGCTGACTGAACATAAATTCAATTAAATATTATAGTAAGGTAAACCAGATCTCCCTTCTGCTTCAGAGGTAAACCCACATTAAATCTGACTCTGAATACCATTGCAGTGAGCAGGATAAATGTGCTTGAACAGACACTGAGATATTACAGTGCCTTTGAAGGGCTTATGTTCTTCCCTGAAGCCTTTGCCCGATTTCACAGCATTTATGTTCTTTTTCTTGTCTCATTTTTAATTATTCACACAATGGGAGTTTGTGTTCTTGAAACTGAACTTTTGCTTTGTTTTTGCTCAGTTCTCCAAGATGTATTGTAACTGCATTTCACTCACACCTTTCCCACTCAGCTCTTGCTGTACAAAGACATGGCCTTACTTGCTCCTCTCCTTTGTTTGGTGTTGCTGTGCCACCGGTCTGCACCTCCTGAGCTGTACCTGCTGCCACTCATCTGTGTGCTCTCCAGTGAACCCATGACAGACTGCCAGCCGTCTTCTCATGTTTTGAGTTTTAATTCTTAAAATTCCCACTACATATGACTGTTACCTGCCCTTTTGTGTCCACTTTTATACTTACCTCTTCCTCCCACTATGCAAAGGGAGATACCTACTCTGGCTTTGTTTCCTGCTGAACTATCACACTTTGGAATTGGCTGGAATGCAAGCCTATCAGTGGAACAAAAACTTAGAAAAACTGCAATTCACAGCAGACAGAGCCAAATTTACCAGCTTGCTTAGCACCATTCTCCTGCCAGCTCTGCACTGACAGTGTTCTGCGCTAGAGAATTTTTGCACTGAATAAGATGGACAGCACAAGATAGTGCAGCCAGCATACTTGAGATAAAAATCCAACATGAAATTGCCTGTTCTGTTGAGACATGCTGCCTTACCATGAGGAGCACCACAAAGATAACCCAAGGGCTGGAGCATCTCTGCTATGAGGACAGGCTGAGAGAGTTGGGCTTGTTCAGCCTGGAGAAGAGAAGGCTCCAAGAAGACCTTACACAGACCTTTCAGTACTGAAAGGGATCTAGAGGAAAGCTGAGGAGGGACATTTTACAATGGCATGGAGTGATAGGCTGAGAAAGAATGGCTTTAAATTGGAAGGGGGAAGGTTTAGATTAGATATTAGGAAGAAATTCTCCATGGCAAGGGTGGTGAGGACCTGGCACAGGCTGCCTAGGGAAGTCATGGATGCTGCATCCCTGGAGGTGTTCAAGGAGAAGGTTGGATGGGGCTTTGAGCAGCTTGGTCTGGTGGGAGGTGTCCCTGCCCAAGGCAGGGGGGTGGGAACTGGATGATTTTTAAGGTCCCTTCCAACCCAAACCATTCTGTGATTCTGTGATTCATTCTATGATTTATTTTTGTATTTATCCTTATTCTCTGTAGCATGTCAGTGTCACTCTGACTTGCTTTCTTACTCATTTCTGCCTCTTCCATGTCTTAACCCAGTCATGAGTTAACAAAACCAGAACCAGCCTATCTGAACAAACCAAAGCAGGTTTTAATGAAACTAGAATCAAGCTGGCTTTGGAAACACACCATGTTGCCCACTGGGGGCACAGATTGACCCACTGTTTGTTCCATAGGATAGCACTGCATTACTCACTAGTGCCTTGTCTCTGACTTTGGTTTTGGTACATCAGTTTGCCTTGCTGGATCAGCACCTGCTTGCAATCAGCATTGCAGTTGCTGTGGTTAACTGCTTCACACAATGCTCTCTCCAACACAGTGTGGCATCTCAGTAGGCTTGTGTCTTCAAAGGATAATCTCACAGGAGATGGTCTGGGTACGGTATTACTCATAGAAGGACAATCTCATTAATAGCTTCCCCTCTTGAGACAGATATATTTATGTATTTTTGGCAACTCTTCATTGATATTGATAATGTAATTCCACTAGAGGCAATGCTTAACAGAAGTTCTCTCAATGGAAATTCCATTTTATTTGATTTCCCAATGTGTTTATTACACATGAAGACTATAAACAAACATGGGTTTCAGTCTAAAGTGTCATACCTTCTTAAAGCAAGGCAATTTGGAAATGATAGAACATCCTCTCACTTTGAGCTTAACGATAAACCTAATTAGGCTCATTAGGCTCACATAATATTTAAGTTTGAGACTTAAAAACCTTAGAGCATCCTAGAGCAAGCAGCTCCAACAAATGATTCAGTTAGTTTTCAAAGGGGAGGCTTTGGGGTTTTTTTGTTGCTTATCCTAGATACACATTTCAAACAAGTGCTAAAAACTTTTTAAAGTCCTATAAACAGAAGCAGAGTAACGGCACTCAGTCTTTCAGTGGGATTTGCACCAGTTCCTTGTATGTGTGCAGCATTTCTCTGACTATTCCACTACTGTCTCCATTACAATATCCTGAAGTTATTTGGCAGGCACCTTCTCTGACAGGCACAGGAGCTTTTCCTGGTCAGGGTACATCACCTGGCTTGCTCGCAGCT
>WAAB01017230.1:0-37011 GCA_013389865.1 Piaya cayana | reverse complement strand
TTGGTACATCAGTTTGCCTTGCTGGATCAGCACCTGCTTGCAATCAGCATTGCAGTTGCTGTGGTTAACTGCTTCACACAATGCTCTCTCCAACACAGTGTGGCATCTCAGTAGGCTTGTGTCTTCAAAGGATAATCTCACAGGAGATGGTCTGGGTACGGTATTACTCATAGAAGGACAATCTCATTAATAGCTTCCCCTCTTGAGACAGATATATTTATGTATTTTTGGCAACTCTTCATTGTTATTGATAATGTAATTCCACTAGAGGCAATGCTTAACAGAAGTTCTCTCAATGGAAATTCCATTTTATTTGATTTCCCAATGTGTTTATTACACATGAAGACTATAAACAAACATGGGTTTCAGTCTAAAGTGTCATACCTTCTTAAAGCAAGGCAATTTGGAAATGATAGAACATCCTCTCACTTTGAGCTTAACGATAAACCTAATTAGGCTCATTAGGCTCACATAATATTTAAGTTTGAGACTTAAAAACCTTAGAGCATCCTAGAGCAAGCAGCTCCAACAAATGATTCAGTTAGTTTTCAAAGGGGAGGCTTTGGGGTTTTTTTGTTGCTTATCCTAGATACACATTTCAAACAAGTGCTAAAAACTTTTTAAAGTCCTATAAACAGAAGCAGAGTAACGGCACTCAGTCTTTCAGTGGGATTTGCACCAGTTCCTTGTATGTGTGCAGCATTTCTCTGACTATTCCACTACTGTCTCCATTACAATATCCTGAAGTTATTTGGCAGGCACCTTCTCTGACAGGCACAGGAGCTTTTCCTGGTCAGGGTACATCACCTGGCTTGCTCGCAGCTCCTTCAAGCCCTTCCTCCAGAACTACACAACATCTTGAGCAGCTCACACAGAAGCGTAACCACAAATTCCAGTTTCCAACCAGGCACATTGTAATGAAGCCCTTCCCCCTTCCAGTCTGTCCAGCACACTCCACTGTCTTAGCATGCCATAGTCTCCCCATGCAGATCCCAATGTCCCGCCTGCTGTTGGCACCCTGCTCTGTCAGTGCTCCATTTATGTCTGTTAGTGTGAAAAGATATTAATTATAAACATACTTTTCAGCCTGCGGTTCATACTCTGTTTTCAGGAGGAAACAAATTGCTTTTAGCAGCAGCTGACAGCTGCCGAGTGCTGCCAGGCAGTTCCTCTGGCAGATTTCTAATTCAAACTTCCCTGAGTTTGCTCTGTAGCCTTTGTTTCTATTCTAGCAGACATATCCCCTGATCAAATGGGAAAAAATGGTTTTTGGTAGCACTAGTACAGATCTGCTTTGAGCTGCATTGTGGTCAGGGTAATAGGACCACTTTTTGTGGTGAACAAGTGCTCCCTGAAATGGCACATCCTTGGGCTTTGGTAGGTGGGTTTTCTGAAACAACACAAAACAGTGCTTCGTGCTGATGTTCTCAGTAGTTGCCTTAAGTGGGTTCCAGTCTCTGGGAACACCTTTCCTGGATGCTCCCATGTAGTGGCTCCACAGCCACGTTCCGTACATTTTACTACTAGAAAGTCAACAAGGGAAATCATGCCCCTGCTGAATCAGCAGCAAACTTCTATTCACTTCAGTGTTTTAATGGAATAATAGAATTATAGAATTGTTTAGGCTAGAAAGGACCTCAAAGATCATCCAGTTCCAATGGGGGGGCTGTCCCTACCCACGGGCAGGGACACCTCCCACTAGACCAAACTGCATAATGCCTCATCCAACCTGGCCTTGAACACCTCCAGGGACAGGACATCCATGACTTCTCTGGGAAACCTAGGCCAGTGCCTCACCACCCTCACAGTGAAGAATTTCTTCTTAATACCTATAAATCTCCCCTTTCAGTTTCAAACCATTGTCTGTTGTTCTATCCCTGCACTTCCTGATAAAGAGCCTTTTCCCAGCTTTCTTGTAGCCCCCTTTAAGTACTGGAAGACTACTATAATGTCTCCCCAGAACTCAGTCCCCTGTCTCAAAAATCTTCCTTTTTTTTGTCAACCAGTATCATTCATCAGGCTTTTCTTCCTCCTCAGTCCTACATGGGAGAAGCAGATTAGTTACCCGACACCTCCTGCAGGCACGTTCATGTGGAAAAATTCACGTGCACTATTTCCATTCCCTTTGCTTGCTGAAACCTTGGCTTTGTGTGGCACAAGCTTCAGCAATATCCCTAACTTCCCAGAATAAATTTCCCATGGTAAAGGAGACATGGGCTGCTGGATGTCTAAGGGAAAGAAAACTTGGTCCCAGTTTCACACAGCATCTAGTATTGGGCAGGCAAAATGTGAAGCAGCAAGTAAACCTGACAGCATGCTGGCCTGTGCCAACAGAAGCAAAATCAGTAGCTCGAGGGAAGGAATTACTGCCCTTTTGTCAGCCTTAGGGATAACTTGGCAGGGTCAACAGGAAGACAGAGCCAGGCTCCTCATAGTGCTGCACAGCAGGAGGAGGAGAGATGGTGAAATAGGAAGGGTTCAGTATAGATAGAAGGAAAACATTTTTCACTCAGAGAAACAAATGCTGTAGCAACGACCCCGAAATGGGGAGAATCCTCCATCCTTGGAGGCTTCAAGACCTGACTGAACAAAGCCCTGACCAGCCTCGTCTGACTTCAATGCTGAGCTTTGAAGAGGAGCTGCCCTGGATGACCTCCAGGGCTTCTTCAAACATGACTGAAGCATCTGTGACTCATACCAGTTTCACAACAGAAGTTATGTCAGAGCTAGGGTTAAGCATGCAGTTAGTATTTGGTCAACAAACTTGCATTGATAGTTTTGTATAGATACAATCTATCTTGGTTTTAATTGTTCTTTGTTCTAAAATTTCAGATTCCGTTGGTCTGGAGAAGGGAGTAGGTTCAAAGTACAGAGTGCGTTACTGGAAGACCATGATCACCAAAGACCACTCCTCAACTGATCCTGTCCAACACATTATTTTCAAGTGACTTTATTCTCCAAACATTTTCCTGGGTAGAATCAAACTGCAAGAGCCCATTTGTCTGGTCATGGATCCATTAGAGAGTGATGTGCTACACAAAGCTGAATGAACATGGGGAAAACACAGCTTCTACCTGGCTGTTTCACAAGCCTTTCTGAAAAAATTAGCCCACCACAAATACAAGAGCAAAAGCAACTTGCTGTAATTATTTCTCTGATATCTCACTAGATTATCATCAAAATCTTGGAGAAAAAAAGACCTTCAGCATATACAAAGTAGCAAGGGAGTCGGTAAGAGAGTTAGGTTAGAGAGGAAGTCTGGCACACAACATTTATTGTAGCTGCCGAGTAATGAATTCATGTTGAAGTTGGCAAGAGCACTAAATTTGTTCTAGTACTTTAATGGGTAGTACGTTGGTAGGACAAACAGCAAGTTTTTCCACTGCCTGTGGAAGCAGATCACCACTGGCACTGCAAAAAAGCCTGCCAGCATTTAGCACTGCCAACCACCCCTTCCTTAACCAAGGAAGAACTGAAAATACTAATTTTTTTTTCTGGTTTACCAGTGGATTAGAAGAAAACTGCTAGAAAACATTTTCAGTGTTTGCAGGTATCACAGGAGAATCCTAACAAAAACAGAAAACAAGGTCTTTATTTTTGATAGCTTTCTTCTAGCTACACCTAAAACACACTGCAATTTTTTAGAATGTCCCTTTAAGTGAAAACAAAACATCCAGGTACCCTGCCTTCATCATACTCAACTAGAAAATTAGCCTCATCTCTCATTCTATACCACTAGCTGTGTGTTCTTCAGAAGGATCTATTTTGATTTTTAATGCTATTTATCCTGATGAGGGAATGTATAATTATCCTCCCTCTTCTTTCATTTGGAAGAAAATAAATAAGGCAAGGCAGTTCTCCATCACTTAAAACTTCTGGGGTACCTGAGATTTGTGGCTCTCGCTGGGAGTAGGGTTTGCTAATGAAGCTTTTGAAGCCACAGTGGCAGCATCTGATTGTAATTGCTGAGAGTTGACTCTTGAAGAGGTCTGTTTGCACTAATCAACACCATGTTGTGCCTCAAAGCTAGAATTCCCTTAGATATGCTGTCCCTACTGAGTTATTCTGCAATAACTACACAGACTTTTCTGTTTACTTTGGTTGTGGCACCGTATCTGTTTTTAACAGGGTCCTTTGAAGCTGCTCTGCAAACCTGTTGCACAGTTACAACTCCATCATTTCATTCTAATGCTTTCCTCCTGCAGCTCCCAGCCCCCTCTCCTGCAGTGCCCGAGCCAAAGGGACCCTCAGCAGAAGTGCTGAAGGAAAATGCCCGAGGACTCAGGGGTGGGCTTTGAATGTTGAATCCATTCCACATAACAATAATTGCTTGTTTTCCTGGTGGTGGCCATTTAGAAACATCACATTCAGTGTTGGACACAGCTGGACAGTACTGAGGAATGATTCTTGTTCGCACCTCAAACAGCTCTACATTCCCCTTAGCTTTTATTGCCTGAATTTCACCACACAATCATTCTCTAGTAAAGTGGAAAATTACCTGAACATCTCAGTTACCACAATGAGCTTATGGTTTTGCTTCAGGAGGACTCCTGGTTCCTTAGCAGCCACTGCATCACCAAACAGATTTTCCAAATAATGATGTTGGTGTTACAGGAAAAATTCAACAGCTTACCCACACCACTTGCTAGTTTGTGCTTGTTTTATCAATTTAGCATAAACAATTATAACTTTGCTCTGTTCCTTGCAGACTAGGTTGCTGTGTGGTTCAGGCTGTCACATTACACCAGTCCTCCTGTTTCCCAAAGTCCTCACCCATCAATGCTGAGCTCACTGGACTTTATTAATGCTTATTAATGCGAGGCAGTTGTGCTCAAGACACAGCACCATAACAACGTCTGGCTCTCCCTCCAGTCTTCTCCATGGGACAGTTAGCAATGGATGCCTGGATACAGCTCCTTGAAATGGAGCATTTTTAGCTGAATGAATCACAGAATGTCCTGAGCTGCAAGGGACCCACAAGGATCATCAAGTCCAACTCCTGTCCCTGCAAAGAACAACCTCAACATTCACACCATGTATCTGAGGTTGTTGTCCAAATGCTTCTGGAATATCATCCGGGTTGACACCCTGACTGCTTCCCTGGGGAGCTGTTCCAATGCTCCACAACCATCTGGGTGAAGAACCTTTTCCTAATATCCAACCTAAACTTTCCTGGCACATCTTCCTGCCATTCCTTTGGATCCTATCATTGGTCACCAGAAAGAGGAGATCAGCCCCTGCTTCCCCTGCTTCCCCTTCTTTCCTTTGTGAGGAAGCTGTAGACCACAAGTTCTTCCCTCAGTCTCCTCCAGGCTGAACAGACCAAGTGACCTCAGCCTCACATGGCTTCCCTTCTAAACTCTTCACCAACTTTGTGAAATCCTAGTCTAACAAATATCACCTTCAACACACAGTACACCACATGAAGAACACTATTAAGTGAGAGGCGGAACAGACAATGAGTTCTGGATTGTAAGGATGCTGGGGTTAAATCTTTAGCACTGCGGCTGTGGCAGCCTCAGGCAATTACAGATGTCGCATTAACGAAGAGACCTTTCCTGCATAGACCCCCTCCTCTGGATGTGCGCAGGGCTCAAGGAAGGCTGTCACTGAAGACAATTAAGGAAAAAGATTGAAATCTCTGTAAAGGTGTTTGGAAAGTGAGAAATAAATTCCTCCTGTCATTTCTTACTCAATCCAGCTAGCAAATCCTGATCCACACTCATTACAACCCTTGCACACCATGGCAAGGGAAGGATGTAGCTCTGAAAAGCAAGGATTGCGCATCACTTTGGGGACTATGATTAGCCCAAGTCTTAAGTAAATGAGTTTGAAGCTGACAGTTTACTCAATACTCTAAAGCCACTAAGCATAGCTGACACATACTGTCACAACAGGCACTGCGTGTGCAACAGAGACTTAGGAGGAGCGAGCTGGGAGGCTGAATTACGATTCCTCCTGCAGACAGGGTGAACCTTTTGGGCTGAGGCTGAGATCATCGGCTAGACACCGCCAAGGAGCTGAGCACACTGAGGCCATCAGACCAGAGCACAGACAGAAAACACACACTCCTGTAAACAAAGAGGCTTTTGCAAGGAATTAACACATTCTCAAGCATGGGACAAAACATACACAGGGTTCACCCACCAGGTCTGTGTTTGCAGCACTTGTATTTTAGCTCTGTAAGAGAAAGGTGCTGTCTGTGCCCGCTGGACACTTACTAAGCATGGGATGCACGCCAGTCCCTCACCTCCTCCTGGCTCATCCTTTCAGAGAATTTCCCCAACCTGGAGATGATCCACATACTCAACTCTGGAAAATGCTTTAAGGTATAAAAAACTAAATACAACACTAGGCTACTTTAGCCACCATTTGCTGCTTGTGCTATGTCTCAGCCCTTGAGAAATATTAATAGAGAATACCTGGTGTTATTTGTTATTTCAAGATGCTGGTCATTGTGATCCATACGTTCCTATACACACCCTTCCATACTGCTGAGTACTGCTAGAAGTCAGAATCTGAGGTTGGATTTAACTCCCTTGAGCCACAGCTCTGTTGGGTCATTGCCACACAAATTTTCAGAACAGCAAAGCCTCTCCCATCTCATTTAAGTAAATACATGTGTTAGTTTGGTAATAAACATCTTTCATGAGTACAATTTCACATGGGTGTGTCTAGATCTTTTACTGGACTGTAGCAAAAACCAATCTCAAAGTAATTTATTCACATTTTGAGGCTATCTGAAGGTCACATGTAATCAAGATTTGAGGCAAAAAGAGGGAGATGCTTGTTTAAAACAAACAGAATGTGATTAGTCTTGAAATCCTTCAAATTACTGGGGTCAGAAGCTTTCCTAGCAGCCAAAGTAAAGGAGGTTCCTGCAGCCAGCCAGGGTAACAAAACCCTTCCAGAACTGGTACAGAGAAGATGCTGGTTCACCTCACGTTTCCAGATCTTACGTGCAAATGACTGATAAACAATTTTAAGACTTCAAAAACTTAAAAAAAACCAAACAAAGCAAAACAACCCCCCCCCACAAAAAAGCAGCCAGTCAAAAAATTTGGAGCCCCAGATGCTCAAGTCAGATGACTTTAGGATAACTTAGTTTTCATTATGAACATCTTGTCCTCATAATTGCCCACAATCAAATGGTCAAGTTTCAGACAGAAAAGTAACAAGCTCCAAATCTGTTGTATTTTAAATTTGATCTGCTGGGTTTGGCTGTTATCTTTGGTGTCTGTAGAGCTGGGAATGAGGGAGGGGTGGACTCAATCAGTCAGCAGCTCTTTTTTTTTTCCCATTACAAACACCTGGGAATGGTCATCACCAACAGGAAAGTCCAAATGCCACTAATCTGAGATGCAAAGCATCGTAAGCCTCCTTTTCTCAGAGCTGTGGTTCATTCAGTCCTTTCCCAGAGATGCTATGGTTTTGGGTTTAATTTCCTTTGTTCCTCAAAATGTAAAAGATTTGATTTTCCACAGAACATAGAATCCTGCATCCCTTCCTTCCTGACCCCTGTTTGCACAGTCAAGTAATTATGAATGGAAATGTCACTTTGTTTCTATGAGTTTTATGACAGATGAAGGTGTAAAATTTGTACTCCTGGCATCTTATTAATAGTGCTCTGCTGTACAATTCCTCAGGCGATAGGTGAAATAATGACTTAAAACTCCAGCAGGATAATTACCTTACAATGCAGGCATTTTGAAGATAGAGTCAGCTCTGGATTTGAAATAATATTTTTTCCAGACCTTATCCTTCATACAAAAGGGTGTAAAACACTTACAATTACCTTAATTTATTTCCATGACATTTGGGGTTAGATCAAATCAATTCCTGGAACATTAAGGAAAATCTTGTCATTATTTAATAACAGGATTTAGCTACTCAAAGCAATTTTCTTAACCTTTAATTTCGAAAAGGTAAGTCTTCAAATCTTAGTAAAATTAACATCGTACTGCGGTGAAACACCTCGATCTGTACAATATCTTGATTGTATCTGGCATGCCAGGATGCTATGATGAATGAAATCAGCAACTTCAGCACTTCCGTTCCACTTCCAGCTGAGAGCCCAGTATATACGCACAGAGGAGTGATGTCCTCACCCATACTGGTCCATGCATGAAGGTTCTTCTGAAGCATCTCTAAAGGAGATAGAATCATAGAATGGTTTGTATTAAGGGACATAAAAATTCATCCAGTTCCAATCCTCCTGCCATGTGCAGGGACACCTCCCACTGAATCAGGCTGCTCCAAGCCCCATCCAACCTGACCTCGAACACCTCCAGGAATGGGGCAGCCAACACTTCCCTGGGAAGCCTGTGCCAGTGTCTCACCAACCTCACAGCAAAAAATGTCTTCCTAATATCTCATCTAAATCTCCCATCTTTCAGTTTAAAACCACTTCCCTTCATCGTATCCCTGCACTCCCTGATAAAGCTCCTCCCCAGAAGCTACACTGACAGCAGTTGCTTCTTTTTTACATCACTATGCAGACAGGAGCAACAGCTACATTTTACATTAAGAATAAATTACTTTCCTATATTTTGTGTCAAAATACTCAAATTATTATATTTACTGCTAGAACTGTCTGTATTTTTGTGCCAGGTATGTTCACATGTGCCTGAACTTCTGCCCTGAAAAAGGATATTACGAGACAAACCACACAACATTGCTTCAGTCAGTTTTTAAATCATATTCCTACAGAAATCATGTAACCATTAGCATACAGATCCCAAAAAATCAATATAATGGTGCATAAACTGTCAGTTTAGAGGAATGTCAGGAACGCTTTGCCAGTTTATAAATTAATATGTACAGTAATTGGGTACTCATCATTAGATAAGAACACCTCAGAACTAAGGAACTTAGGAGCAGGATCTGTAAAACAACAGAAGCGTTCTGACACCAAACGATGACAAGGCAACACTGCTGTCTCCAGGGCTGCCTGCTGCTGTTTTGGATTCAGCATTCAATTGAGCTGCTAAAAAGTATAAAACAAATGTTTTGGTAGGAATTTGATTTGAAATCATATAGCAAACACCCCTAAAGTAATAAAAAAAACCCCCAAACCCAAAATATTCCATAGAGAGGTTTCTAGGAGAGTGAAATGGAAGCTTATGAGGCTGCACAAAGAGGTCATTAGCCTCTCCCTTCCACACCACTTCCAGCAGAACACCCAAAAGCATCTCTAGCTCAACAACACCTCTCAGAGCATTAATAAAGGGAGAGTGGAATGTGCAGGAAAAAAAGAAAGAAAAATGCAGAGGACGGATTGAGCTGATGCAAAATTCCTGCTTCTACATGCAGCATTCTGGGCAGTTTAGCTCTTTACTGAACTGGAAATTTGTGGGAATGTAAGTGTGTTGTTAATTTGTTAATGCCGGGCTATTTTGCTTAAAAATACCCCAAAAATAACTATGAAAGATCATCTCCAGCCTGGGATCAAAGTCACATTCCAAGTGTCCTTACAACATCACCCTTTACCAATCAGGGACACACAGCAGAATGCAGGATATATCCGTCTTATTCTCATGACTAATTCATTTTCCTTTTCTCCCGTCCATACATCCATATACCACAGGGGTAGAACACGCATGGTAAACACCTCTTAAAGAATGATCCCAAATAAAAAGCATTCTTCCCCACATTAGGAAATCCTCAGATACCAGTGAAAACACAGACTGCATAAAGTGACTGGAATTATCCTGGCAACACTTGACACTGCAAAATCTCTTAACTAGATCTCCAAACATGAGCTTCAGAGAATCCTTCCAAAGTCAAATGTATTCCTCCATTTCTGAAGTTGAAGTAGAATTTTCTGCCATCCCATTACGGTACGTTTTTAACATCTGACAAATCCCTTCCCCTCACAATAAAAGTTAATATTGCACTAATAAAGATGTGTTTATTTACAAGGAAGGAGAGGTCAGATTTGGCCACCCACAGCTTTTTGCTACATTCTCCCCCCAGTTGCTTAGGAACAAATTCTGTTCACCTTTTTGATGGGAAATCCTGAGCAGTAAGGTGAAGGTTTTGCAGATAGCACCTATTTTCCATCCCCTGTCTCAATTAACAGGGTCCATTTATCACCAGCAAAGCACCTCAGAGCACTATCATTGCTGAACGCAAGTGTCCAAATAAGAGCCTCATATAAACCAGTTATTCCTACAGCCAGGATCTGAGCCAACACTGGGACACTAGAAGAAAACATTTCTGCTAACTCCGAGAACCCAAGTTGTGAACACAGAAAAAGGGGCTGGAATTCTAGCCCAAATCTTTTCCTTACAACAGATGGGGACAGAGAAACTGCTGCTGGTGGGAAGAATAGGAATAAACCCTTCAGCTGCTGTGTCTGTCCCCTTCCACACAATACATTTGCCAAGGCGCAGTGCTCTAAGGGTGTCTGTACATGACCCAAACTCTTCACTCTTGTTCCCACCAGCACAGCTCAAGCAGCAAGTGCTTTGTTGTAAGCCAGACAGGTTCCAGCCTTTAATATCTATGCGGTGTTCCAGGCTTGGAGGGGTTTTATCTGATGTTAGCCAAAAGGGTTTGCTGATCCTAGGGCCTTAGCTCACTACATTTTTCCTCCTATGGTTTTCACTTGTATTGCTAAACTTGTAATAGCAACTGCGAGAGACTAGGAGACCTAACACAGAAGAGGTTAAATTCAGCAGTCTGGGCTTAAACCACTGATAGACAAATGTTTCACTGGACTGGCCCTGCACATAGACCTGGAGTAGTCGTATCTGCAGTTTTATGTCAACTATGGATGTACTACAGCAACACTAATCTGGTATTCACAGAGAGAGTAGCAGCAGAGTCTTCCACCCTCTCTTCATTGTTCTTCTTCCCATGCCTAAAGAGACACAGGTACCGACTCCTAACAAGACCTCATGTTCTTATCCATAGCCTGCTGGCTTTCCTCCCACTGATACATAAGCAATTTCCATCTCCTCACTCTCGTTATCCCATGGGGATCTTATTCACGTATATGCATATTGTGAAAAAGGAGAACTGATACGGAAGTATAAACACAATGAGCAGACTTTAATTCAAATGATGTCGCCAACAACAATGAACCTGGAGAAACCTCAGATATACCAACATGTCTGAGACCTTGTTCAGTGTTGTGACAGAGAGCACCAGAAAAAGGGTACTGAGGAGCTACACATTGAAAATTTTTCCCTTTGCTTCTAACTTTGGTCACATTTCTCCTTTTGCCACTCTCCTGTACTGTTTTTTCTCTGCTTCTTCATCCTGACTTACATTTGATTCAATAAAGACAATGAAGCTGTAAAATGCATTCTAGTTCTCCACAGTTTTCCCATGTTTAAACATGTAGTAAAAAAATAGATTAAAACCAGCATCCCCTGCAGCATAACATTAAGTTAAATGAACCAAAAAAGTTGGTAAGAGGTAATGAAATGACAAGAATTTTCAGTAAGAATGACCACCATGACACCTCTCTCTAAAATCATCCCAGGAGCTACATGGCTGCCTGTACTCCAGCACTGAGCTTATGTGAGAAATCTAGGTAAGATCTCTGAAAAATAAAGGCAAAGGAGCACAGAGAAATCTTCTGAGGTCTTTCAGCAATCTCTTGACTGAAATACAAATATGTACCAAAATATCCTGCTTAACAAGGGATAATGCATATGGACGAGGTTTTAATCTATGAGACCATTAAACAAAATATCTCGTCTCTCAAAGGTGGTTTTACTGTTTGGGTGTTGTATGCAACTACCAACGCAGTTAATATATATTAAGTGAAGCCAATTCATACGTGATACGCAGCAATTCACATGATGTACCAGTGGGAGGAGATGAACGATGCTCTGATCAAATGCATTTATTTAATCCTCGAAGCGCAACCCTTTTTCTTCATCATCATCTGAAGAATCTGCATAGGACTCAATGGTGTTGTATATGAAAGAGTACAGCTTAATGTCTGGTCCTGAAGTACTACAGCTTCTGCATTCTTCATTGTAGTATCTCAGTAACAGCCTATAAATGTCCCCTGAAAAAGAAATCATTAAAAACCATGTAAGATCCTGCCATGTGAAGAATGTACAATTGTAAATGAAGACTAGAAAAGCACCCTCACACTAAGACAGTGACAGGAACACCTTTTAAACAAGCACTGGAAAAGGAGGTAGAGAAAAGATGGCTCCTTAGAGCAGCCTTCCAGTACTGAAAGGGGGCTACAGGAAAGCTGGACTTTTTACAAGGGCATGGAGTGATAGGACAAGGAGGAATGGCTTTAAATTGGAAGAGGGAAGATTTTATTAGACGTTAGGGAGGAATTATGCATGATGAGGGTGGTGAGGTCCTGGCACAGGTTGTCCAGGGAGGCTGTGGATGCCCCATCCCCGGCAGTGTTCAATGCCAGTCTAGACGAGGTTTTGACAGCCTGGTCTGGTGGGAGATGTCCCTGTCCATGGCAGGGGGGTGGGAACTAGATGGGCTTTGAGGTGCCTTCCAGCCCAAACCATTCTGTGATTCTATGAACTGAATATGGGGAGTGCAGCTGTTCCTGAGTCTGTTCAGAACACAGGGTGGGATCCCTCAACTTTCCACTAAGCCTTCTGCTCAAGCTGTCCCAATGTTAGGTCTGCAAGCGCATTACTTACATCTGGCCAGTTACCCAGCTCTGCGCTTCTGCCCCAGGGATTAAAGATGATTAAAAACCACAGTGGGGCAGTGGGCACAGTGCTTTTCTTATATTGCTACAAGATAGCACACCTGACGACAGTCTTACAGAACCAAATCAGAATGACTATAAGACAAACCTACATCAGGAACACATAAGGAGATTTTTCTCTTTTTGAAGCACTCTGAGTCGTTTTGCAAACTTTCTGTCTACCACATGTATCTCTATATTCCATATTCTAACTCCCAAGTGGGTTAAGAAAAGGATCCTAGAAATCCTGTAACAGATTAACACCATACAATTGACCCTGAATCAGATGAGTTCCCTGCTCTGGAAACAGGTACAAATACACCCAGGCCCATTTCCTTCTGTTCATGATTTCATAACAATAATTCTTAAGGGACAATATCTGCTTACAGAGACAGTTCAGTCTCTTGGCTGCAAGAAATAGATTTCTTTACGCTTACCAACAGTTTGGCCCTTCTCACAGAGAAAAGTGTGCATGCTGTAGATATCCCGCATCAGCTCTGCATCTCCAAAGGTAAAATAAACTACATCACGTCCAGCCTCAGCAGCCGCCAGTATCTGTATTAAGGCTAAAACAATAAACAAAGTTACACACTGTTTTTTTCCCTTCAGGGAATTGTTTCAGCCTGAGTTTGCAGCACAATCGCACCACCCATCTCCAGGGGAGCGCTGCAAAGCCATGTGAACAAAGGAGAGATAAGGATTAATTCCACTTGTAAGAGACAATAAAGACCTCTGGGCACTGCAGCTTGGAGTGCTGAAGTATTCTGTCAGAGCCACCAGGGACAACCACCCTTCCTGTCTAGATAAACAACGTACCTAAAAGCATCCATCAGGCACATCACAACTTCCATTCTCTGCCACCCCTCAGAAGGAACAAAGCCAACCCAACTTTTAGCTCACAAAAGGAGACCTATGGTTCTGCAGTCTCTCACTGCACAATTTAAGGTGTCCATTTTCCCTGTACAGAAGTGCGCAGCATGAAATACGATGGCTCGTTCTGACCTATGAATAATGAGTGGCAATGCCAGGAATGCAATTCAGGTTATTTAACTTCCAGCTCTACGTCAGACTCACTGGACTGAGCTGCATCCCAAGTTCTGTCAATGGCTAGTGTTATAAAATAGACAGACTTTGGTTTTCTATATGGAAAAGAAAGAAAAACACTTCCTGTCTTGGAAACAGTTTTGTGAAGATTCGTCTTGAGAAATCCTACGGGGCAGTGATCAGGGTCCAGCTGAGCCAAGCCAATGTCCACCACAACCAGGAAGTGGCTCTGGTTTAGCTACGTTTTCTCCCTTCTTAGTCATCTCCTGACTTCTGTGTAGCAATCAGATGCCCATCAGACATTGCACAGAGCCCATTCCATCCACCAACCTGGCAGAAAAGTTATACCCCAAAAGAATAAAAAGCTAATTGTTTTCTGCTAGATCAGCAGTTGGATTGGCTGGGTGGAGGGTCTGCTAAGAGCACTGATGCAAGGGAAGGGCACCAGACCATTGAGCCAAGAAGAGGAAAGAGGAGAATTAAAACCAGGACCCCTTAGGCAGCACCAAACTATGCAAAGAGTGCAGCTTGTACCTGAAGCAGCACTGCAAGGCTGCAGTGTCAGACACGTGCAATCGCTCACATGTTCCTCTCAGGTAACGTTACACCAGGCCAAACAATAAACCCTAGCAACTATTTAATCCGTTGTGGCTTGTCTGCCTTCAGAGCCCGTGAGCGCAGTTCTCACATTCATTCTTTTCTCTTATACGCAGTAAATAGAGTTCATTACAATGTGATTAACACTGTCTTTGTAGAGATTGATTTTAAATAAAATAGCATCCGTACTGCATCACCACCTGCTAGTGGAAACTAAATACACAGCTGTTCATAGCTCAGGTCAAGAATCTTTTACATTTTTAAACAGAGACCTAATAAAATCTTGCATGCTTTAATAAAAATCCCTCTTGTAAACCCACAACTACACTTATAAATTACACGATTCACATGTGAAATTAATCTCAATCTGGGAATGATATTTTAATTAAACTATTGAACCAGCTGTGGATTTGGTAAAGCTTCAGTAGTTCAGCTTTTAAAGGGTCTAATTAACTAACTTGCATCAGGGAACAGAAACTAATAAATCTTATTATTCATGCTAAACAAACAATGCAATTTCACTTCACAGAAGATATTAAAAATATCCTACTCTTTATTTTTGAATTGTTGTAAATCTTATAAATCAAGGGTCAAATTTCTGTCAAGAATCAGGTTTCACAATCTTCTGGGCATTAATGATCTACAATGCCATGGGAAATTTCCGTGCTACTGACGGAGAGGAGCATCACAGGATGAGCAATAGAGCCTGTGGCACAAGGGACAGGAGGGGTCTGGACTCACTTGCCCCTTGCCCACAGCTGATGTGAT
Organism: Piaya cayana; assembly: GCA_013389865.1. NCBI lineage: Eukaryota > Metazoa > Chordata > Aves > Cuculiformes > Coccyzidae > Piaya > Piaya cayana. The sequence goes on along the minus strand of WAAB01017230.1, from coordinate 21,914 downwards.
CCCATGCAATTCTTCTGTACTCACAACTGGATACTCAGTGCTCCTTGTGTTACTGCCAGCTATGTAAGTTCAGTCCTGTGGTGCTACCATGGCAGCACCTCAATATCACAGGCATTTACATGAGGCAACATGCGTGCTTTTCTCTCCTTCCACAAGGATCTTTCTAAATGCTGATGGCAAGTCTTCCTATTGAACTTTATTTTCTTGAATAAATAAGAACACCAATTCAGCTAAGGAATACTTTCACACGCTTGTTAGAACTTAAAGTTATGCATGAGATGCCTCCTCAGAGCATCTCCTTTGTATTTTCAATAAAACAACAATTTTCCAATCTTTATACAGTTGCACAGAGCCCCCTGCAGCTAGGAATTGTTAAATTATCCTGTGGTTTGAGAACCAAGACAAGATCTTCCAACCTCTCAGAATTATATAAACATTTTTTTTTAGTATCAAAAGTCCTATGTTTATTTTAAATTTTTTACGGGAATATGCCCAACTTATCTGGAATCTGTCTTGTTCACGTACCACATCTTTAATTTATAAAGTCAGATTTTTTTTTTCCTCCCTTAAGACTTTGTTTTGCATCATCTGTGACCTTGAGTGACGTTGGCTTTTATACACAATCATGCTTCATTACTTCATGACTAATAAAAATAATGACAAAATATCATAATGCATTATGGCACTTATCCAGCGATATCCAGTTACATCAAATACTGTGGTGTCTCTGAAACTTCTGTTACAGATACAGATACCACTGCTGGAAGTACAAGGGTGTATATTTAGGAGTGATAAATGAAAAGCAAGATTTTAAACTACAAAACCTGTTTTCTCATTGCAGTACACCAAGAAGCCTGTGTAGTCAACAAAAGCTATTTGGGCTTGGCGACACTGGGATACTGATAATCTCAGAGTTTCCCAAAATATATTCTGAATTTATAACTCCCTATTAAGTGTAAAAGATTATTCTCCAGTGTAAGAAATTTGCTTCTAATGAGGTGAAATTAAAAGAATCTGCAGTTCAGAATAACTCTATCCAGCACTTCAGAATAGAAAGGAGAACACCTTTAGCAGTTATGACTGTACTGGGAGTAACTGAACTAGAAAAGCCTTCATTTGGTCATCATAGATCATATGCAACTCTATTCTGACCAAAGCACACAAGACAATCAACTGGACTCATAATTCTGTACTTCTGTAATTCTGTAGCTCATAAACTCATTCTGTAGCTCATAATTCACATAATAAAGAATGAAGCCACCTTACTTCCAGTCAGCATCAGCTCAAAGAACAGGCACATACGAAACAACGGGCTCCAAATCCCATAGAAATCATTGTCATGTAATTTTCTCTAAGCACTTATTTTTTCAGAGTAAATTAAGAAATTGAGTTTACAGAAAGAGTAACTTAAGTGCAAGTTAAGCCAATGTCTGCCTTTGTAAGGTCTGTGAGACAAAAGTGAAGAACACTTGAGAGTACACACAGTCAGATGGATTTTCCACAGCAGCAGCAGTGCTGTAACTTGCTGGTAAGTGTTAATTCTTGCAGATGCTGGGGAAAAAAAACCAAGGTTGATCCAAAACCAGAGGAAAAGTTACATAAATGAAAGCTCAAACTAAAATACTCAGTTAAAATAAAACTAAGGGAATGTTCAAATCTTTACATGCTTTTGTTCTGCCTGGAGTTCAGATCACAGTTAGGAAGTGCCACATCTCATGGCTCACTTCTTTGTCTAAATTGAAGACATTTCTTACGGGTGACCTCATCAAATGGACTCAGCTCTGGTGGCCTTTGTCAGAATGCTTCTGTTGTGAGCTCTGATCAACGGGGAGAGGAAGTAAAGCATTGCAGCCACCAATCCCTCTTCTAAAAGTTACATCCAATATGGAACAAGTAACAGCTCAGATCAGATGTGCCATATTGTTGTGGATCATACATTAAAAAATACACATGGGGTATTACACTTCAGATCCAAGAGGACTAATGCAAACCAAAGCATTTATTAAGCCTTTCTAATGTAATCATAATCAAGGATGATCAGATCCTGCACTAAATACTACCTCTGATATTGGTGATCTGCACTTGGACATCTATTTTATGGAATAGAAATCAAAAAACAACTGTCATGAAATTAATGAGCACTGAGAAAAAAATAGATGCGCAACAAATAAAAACATTCAAGAATGAAAACTAATGAAGCTGGCATCCTGATGATTGCTTGTCTCAATGTAACTCCCTAATGCTGCTCAGGAAAGCAAGTTTTAGATACTCTCTAATTATCTGAAAATAACAAAAATGTAAATTTCTACTTAGAATGATATGAATCAGGGTCCCAGTTTATATGTCAGGATCCATCAGTTCTTGACTTGATGGGGAAAAAAAGTCTTAAATGAAGGTAGGCATGTGATATCTGCTGCATTATAAATACTTTAATTAAAATCAGAAGAAAAGGATAAAGTATGATATAGCAGACAAGTCAGTAAAGAAAGATGCACATCTGAGCAACTGGAAACCTTGCTGGCAAACAGCGATATATTAAGGAGCAAAACTGAACATCAAGCATTGCCAGCAAGTTTGTGAAGCCTTGCAAATTACCAGGTACTTTAAACAGCTTTGCACAGACACAAATTTTAGGCATAATCTAAAAAGACTGCTCCAGAAAAGTCAACTGATCTATAGGTCTGAGAATTGCAACTGGTATCTTCTCTGTGAACTAAGGTTGCTTCTGAAGGCTTCACTACCCGTCCTTACAAACCAGCCATTTCACCATCACGTATTTACCTCAAACTTCAAACTGAAAACAGCAGCATTCATTTTTATTAAGGCCACACCACCAATGGCCTAAACAGCAAAGGTAAGGAACCAGTTCTGTGGACAAGTTAACTATTATTCTACTTCTTGGTTAAAATGTATTCATTCAAACAAAATCAACAAATGTACTTATCGACAACAAAAAGGTTCAAGAATCAGATTTTACGTTATTTGATTAATTTGGACATTAATGTTCTGCTCCAATTTACCTTTTAATCGGGAGTCCCCTCCAAAGGCACCACATCCCCAGTTTCCTGTCGCTATTGCAGAGAGGTGTTGAGATGGAACATTGGGTCTAGAGAAGCCGCAATAGGCCTGCAGGCAGACAAGAGTCAAGAAATGAAGCTGACAAGCAATCTAGTGTGGTATTTTCAAACAATAAGATGAGAAGATGATCAGTATTGTCTTCTAGCAAGAGCAAATGCAAACTACTTCAGTGCAACGTTAGCCTGCCTTTAAATTTCAAGTCAATCGTTAAAGAATTTAAGTCAAGAATTTTGCCTGATTTTGATGCATGTATTTCTCCACCTGCCAAGACATGGAGAACAGAAACTGTCTTATCAGAGACAATACAAAAGTCAGCAAATACCTGGAAAGACTTCAGCGGCAAAGAAGAAAAGTATCTAATTTAATGCTCCCCTAGGATTTTTCACAGCGAATAAAGGATAAGGATAAAAATTCATCACTTTTCTTAAAAAAAGAGACAGTGTACCAATATTCTAAGTAGGTTTCACCTAGGGATTCAGGAATATGAAAGCATTCTGTGCAGTTTTAAAGCTGTTGCTTCCATATAGGAAGCAGAGGGCAGTTTGTTGGAACTGCAGAAATTAAGTTCTAGGTTGCACACAACTTCCAATACACGGTACCTCCTATTATTTAGAAGTCATGTGATGTTTACTATTGGTTTGTTTTCATAGAAAACTTACATGTAGTTCTCACAGTTCATAAGGTTGGAAACATAACTGCTCTGAATATCATAACTCTTAAGGGAACATTTCTTGCCAAATACAAAAGCTGTAGCTTTTTTTAATGGGTGACTGTTAAAATAAACATAACAACAGTTAGGGATGGGACTGCAAGCGTAATTATAAGTCAGTTGTTCCTTAGGATTTGTAAAGTGGAACTTGCAACTGGAAAAATTATTGCCAGGGGGAGTCTTTATTGGGCAATGATCTCCAAGGGTCAGGAAGAATGAAACAGTGACACCTCTTACACATACAACTTTAAATCTTAATGCTGGAATCAGACATAAGGATTCTTTTTTCCTTATTCTGAACAGCTTCAGGTAATCTTGCTTTCTGAGTGTGGGTTAAACCAGAGACAAGGGCCAGCTTCAGGCAGCTGCCTTCTGAGAAACAAACCAAGAGTGAACTTTGGGTCCTTAGAAGCGGATCTTACAGAGGAGGAATCATGTAGGCTTCTAAGGAAATACAAGTAGTAAGAAGAATCACTTTCAGTTGTTTCAATCATTTCTGGATGTCAACTAAAATAACAGACAAATAAAAGAACCTCTGGAAACTAATGGATGCTAAGCAGCATCTAGTAATAGATAATACACTTGTATTTCAAAGCCTGTGTGCATACGCTGTGTTTACCAAGTCCTGATTTATTAAATCATAACAGAGGTAGAGTTGCAGCTTATTCCACCAACTTGTTTTCACTCACAGAAATACCTTGACGTTAATATTAATCTCAAATCAAACTGAAAAAACCCCCACTACAATACATTCAAAAATATTTAATTTGTTAAAGAACATCCAACAAACTTAATGATTGTTTTTTTCACTGTGGTAAACAGAGAATTAACTGAGGCTTAAGATTTACTTTAAATACCAATCAGTCCTCATCCAACAACATCAGCCAAACTGACGTGGTATAAAAGTCACACGGATCTACCATAATTTAGTTTAAAAATCCAAATCCAATCAATAGTATTGGCAATTGCAGGTAGGTCATAAATTCACTGGAGTGGGTGTTTTGAATTTTGCACTAAGACATCACTGAAGTTTACAAAATCTATTTACTGTATTTTTCAGAGCTAATTTCATTACCAACCATGAAGAAACAAGCTGATGAATGTTATCTTTAGTCAAGAAGCTAAGCTTTTACGACTAAATTCAATTAGTCCTCTAGCACTGTACATCATTTAGGGAGGGACAGGGAGGAAGCTGAGCTTTCAGGTATGTTTCCTTTCCCTTTTCAGCTGAGAATTAGGAACACACTTCTCTGTGTTTGAATTTATTTAAAGTGCACTGTACATTAGTCTATACCTGCTATGAGGTCTTGAGCAGCCTGATCCAGTGGGCTGTGTCCCCGCCCATGGCAGAGGGGTTGGAACTGGATGACCTTTAAGGTCCCTTCTAGCACAAACCATTCTAAGATTCCATACTGCAGAAAGCAGGATACTGACAGCGGTCGTGTTGTGCTCTTATGTTTAATACCCTGGCTAAAGCAGATGCCTGCTGCATCCGTAACAGCAGAAGCAAACTGAGCAGACTTTATCATGAGCATGTTTAAAACCCAAATATAAGCACAATAGAGCAGAATAGCTGTATAAGCGTTCTCATACTCAACTGCCCACTAACACCACTGCTGTAACAGGACAGATCTTCACTGCCTCATGCTAACCGTGGCCCATTAGCCTTCTTATTAAGTTATGAGAACTTGCTATGTGAACTGGAGATTGATACCAGGCATCACTTGTTAGAAGACAAAATTTATGTGTGGGATAACAGCAAAGGCCTTGAAATCATTGGCAATGGTTAAAAGTGAAGGCCTCAGAACTATCAAACAGCTCACTGATGGCAATTAAAAACTGGGAAAAGACTGCTTTAGGTTAAAAAAAAGAAGTAGCAGCAAAGCAAGAAGGAAAACAAATAACATGCAAATCTCACCCATGCAAGACGATAAAGCACCTGCTATCACTTGGGAAAGCAATCTCATGTTACCAAACACTGTGAAGCACATAGTCTGGGGCAGACACCAAGGGCTGGGAGCCATCTACAAACTCAAGTATCTTATTTAAGGACAAGATCCTATATTAGGGAGGGCAGCGGAGAGGGCACAGATGCCTACTGCAGTTCAAGCTTCCATTGTCAAAGAGCTCTTCTGTGTGGACAGCCCTTGGAGCTAAGTGTGCCATTGTGTCACATTGTGTCACCCAGCTAACGAAGCATAAGGTCAAGGACTGAATGCTGTGAACACAGTGATGATAATAATATGTAAGAACTATTAGCATAAAAGTATGCTGTTTATGAATGTGATTCTAAAGGTTCCGTTTGACGGATCAAACTGGTTTGATTCATGAGTTTTCTTAACACCCCTGTCACTGCAAGCTCTAACTGGCCTGTAAATACATGTATTCAGTTGCAACAGCCCTTACAGCTACTGTGCAAATAACGATAGGAGATTTATGAACAGCTGGAACTGGTCTCAAGAAGATGTCAACATACAAAGAAAGACTCTCAGGTAATATGGCAATACCCCAAGGGCAAACAAGAAAGGTGGAAGAAATGCAAGTCGCACTGTATTTATGAACTGTCTCTATGTTATAAAACATGAGGCACTCCCTTCTCCATGTTGACTGGAGGGCTGATCAGGATTCATAGAATCATAGAATGGTTTGGATTGTAAGGGACCATGAAGGCCCATCCTCCCTGCAGTGAGCAGGATATCTCCAAGCAGATCAGATTGCTTACAGCCCCATCAACCTGACCCTGCATGTTTCTAGGAGTGAGGCATTCACTGCCTCTCTGGGCAACCTGTGCCAGTGTGTCACTACCCTCAGCAGAAAAAAATTCTTCCTAATATCTAGTCTAAACTTCTTTTAGTTCAAAACCATTGCCCCTTGTCCTGTTGCTACAGGCCCTGCTAAAAGTTTTCCCCATCTGTCTTATAAGACCCCTTTAAGCATGAAAGACCAAACCCAATCGTGGGAAGAGAACCAAAACCCATAATTTGGAAGCAGGACAGGGAAGAGTTAACAAAATGTATATCCAAATGTGACTTATGTTTTTGAAAGTTAAATAAAACAGAACTTTGAATAGCATGTCAAAGGGAAAGAGTCATTCTATTTGACAAGCTTCTGCTTTAACACTGGACAGCAAACCCCTGAAAAGTGCACCTTTTGAGACAACTAAGCAAGGAGTTCCTCAGCTGAAGAAAATACAACATTTGAAAATGCACAATAAACACAATAAACACCAATGAAACGACCTTAGACTGCAGGCCACTGCAGTAAGTTACTCGCCTTGTTGAGCTCTCTTCTTATCTTCTCCGGACCAAACTGATCAAGGAAACGTCTGAAGTGAAATGCATCTATAGCAACAATTTCCGTGTAGCGTCGCTGCCATTCATCCCTAAAATCAGAGGGAGTAGAAAAGGAGACGACACTGGCTGTTCAATATCGGCCACAGAATTATGATGCAAAATGAGCTCCCTGCAGAGCTGCTCTGTCAGAAGCAGCTGGAAATGTGATTTCATAACAGAGAACAGAACACTGTTTTGTCTTTGTGGATTGGGAATGAAAGCAACATCAGAAAGGAGACAGGTCTCCCTGTAAATTTCAAAGTACTCTGGCGAGACTTTAGGCATCAACGTGAAACAAATCTAATTACACAGCACTATTTATTAAGTACATAAGAACACAGCAAGTTCAGACAAAAGCAGTTTGACTCTACCTTTTTGCAACATTTAAATGAGAGTACATTGTGTGTTTCTATGCCAACTGGATAATTTTGCATATACACTATGATTAAATTGTTGGGAGAAAAAAATTCAAGAGCTCAGAGCTTTCTACTCAGATTCACAGTATTAAATCTGCACTGTGACACCTGCGGTGTTGCCATACTTCTTGTGATGTTACAATCCAGAATTCAGTCAGTATCTTAACACAGATGTGGATTAAATGCATAAGAGCAAAAGATGGTTTAAGAATAAACATATCTGCAGATACCATTATTAGCATTAATATCTCATTATTAATATGAGATAACTTTCTTAGCTTGTTTGGCTTTACTAAAGAGAACAAGATCAAAGAGTCAAATTCCCTATTAAAGTGAATGCTAGGGGGTACTTAAAAGCACCTAGTTCACAAATCTATAATGTTCATTTATTCCTTCACTTGAAATACTTATGTGGAACTTTACCTTGGGGTCTTATCTTCATGGCTTCTTGCCCAGCGGTAGGTCTCTGCATAGCCTGTGTACTCACTGTACTGCTCAGTACCTGAAATAAAGGATTTCCTGTATTACATGATCCACACATATATTTTTGGCAAACTTCTCACAGGAATTGTTCCTTCTTCAAATGAACATGCAGCTCTTGGAAGCGATGGAAAAACAGAGATTCATATCTGCACCAAGAATACAAGATCTGGTAACCACAGGAAGCTTCTGCTCCACCGATGACATGCAGCATCCATCACAGAACATTACAAGTGTAGATCTATGTATGCTGTCCAGTATATAACAAGAAGATAGCTTCCAACTCTGCCACTCTCTAATTCAATACCTTTTCAATAAACTGCCTGTCACCTTTAAAGTTTCTCTGGCTAATAGCTGGTTAAGAAAGATTGCCAGCCTTCATACCACCAGCATTTTGCTTGTTCTTTTTTAGGTCACTATCTGTAAACACAGCGATAAAATAGTCACTCCACTATCGAAAACACTGCAACCCTACTTCATCACAATTTAGCCAGTGTCTGGGCTGACAGTTCAGGACACATGAGAAGTAAAATAGAGGGAGATTCAAAATTGTACATTTTATTTCTCTAACAAAATATAAATGCATAAAGGCAAAAGAAATATCAGTGGTTAGAAACCAAGCAGATTTCCTACATGACACAGTTACCCAGCTTGTTGCCTTACAGGATGGGCAGGGCTGTTACACTTCCTAGTCTCAATAAATCAACTCTTTCCCTTGTAATTGTTTCACTTTGTACTAGAGCTCCTGACAAGAGTGCTCAGATGTCACAGCAACTAGCAGCACTGAATGGACTAAAAGGCCACTGCTCTCAGCTGTCGTGGTCAGGAACAAGAAGCTCCTACTGTAAAAGCCCAAAGACCTGCAAAACGAGTTTGGAACACACTTGGCTGCTCTGTGAACAAGTCCCGCAAGGCATCCTGGCCAGCATTAAGGGATGTAAGAAAACAGCTCAGTAAAGACCTGCTCAGTAAGCTCTGCTACGCCAACTGCTTTCCAAAGGTTATTCCAAGACCATGGAAGAGAGTGTTTTAACTGAGAGTAGCGATCGGATCATAGCCTTTCTAAAAGGCTGCCTTTTACTTCATGTTACTGAGCTTCAGGGTGCTGCTTCAAAACCTGGAGACACACAAATGCTTCAAAGAAACAGTCCACAGCAAAATCACAAGTTGCCCCCTTGTTTTAAGATTACAACAGGTGAATTTCAGAGTAGGGGACTGAAAATAATACCTTGTTTGGAAAATTTCAGCTCATTCAGGTATGGCTTGGCAGAAGTTACAAACACAAAGAGTAAGAATTGAACTAAGTGACACTAGCTATGCCTATAAATTTAACAGGAAAACCAGGTTTAAGAAAGACGTGGAAGCTGACAGCACAAAACATCTGATTCCTAAGACTACGGCACAGATCAGTGATGCCCTGAGAATACAAATGTTTAAACTTATATCTCAAAGTTTTTCAATCTCTAAATAAAATAAAAGTTGAACAATCAGAAACACAAACCCATGCACTTTTAATCTCGTCTGAGAAGGGAACACTTGCTTTCAGTAGCTCAGGCATGGGAAACACAAGTTGTTAAAAACTCTTTAAAATTACTCATATGCTTCCACACATTTTCTTCATTTACTTCATTTTAACTGAAAAGACATCTCAATGCTTCTTTAAATCCTCTGCCCTATTATCCACTTACTATGTATTAAGATTTGCCTGGACGATTTAACCATGCCGAGGGCACACAAATTACGCTTGAGGCTATTTTAAACAGTAGCCATGCAAAATGAGTGGGAGGTCAAAGATTCCTCAAATGAGGATTCCCTTCCTGTTAGAAAACCAGTCTTTCAAATTGTAATGGCAGAATATGCCTATGAATTCACACACACCCATGTTCTCATACAAATGACAACTGCGAGCAGCTTAAATATTCAGAAGTCTGACTTCTATCGACCTTCAGCAAGACTTTCCGTGACATAGGTAAAATTCATTTTTACTAATTATTTGGAAAAAGCATCTCAACAAAGAGTAAAACAAGACAGACAAGGGAAGTCTGTGACTTCTCTGAGAGCTCCCTTCAGGGAGCAACCTAACAAAATGTCCAGCTTTGGAAAGGAAGCATTTCCTTTGGTGTCTAGGATGTGGAAAGAACGGACTAGGTTATCAAGACAGCATAACAGGATAGATTAAATGACAGCCAAAGTATTACACTGACTTTTTCAAGGTTCATTTTCATTAATTTTTATGGAAACACAGTATCTGATGATAAAAGCACCAGGAAACAAACAATCAAGCAGATACATATATATCAAAAAAATCAATAACAGAGACACAAAGAAATCACACGCACTCTAAACTCATCCCAGAAACCCAAAGTTAATGAAAATTGATGGGGTTTCATAAGTCAAGCTCTTGAAATTTTTTTCCTGACAGAAATGGTTATTCTGGCAGCACTTTTGCCAGTGAACTGCTGGGACACAATCACAGAATTGTTTAGTTGCAAAAGTCCTTTGAGATCATCTAGTCCAACTACCTGTCCACTACTGAACTATATCCCTGAGCATCTCAACCACCCATCTTTTAAACACCTCCAGGGATGGGGATTCAACCACTTCCCTCTTCCAGCGCCTGAGAGAAAACTGCTGGGGCTGGGACAACAGTAGCAGTATGGGATAAACTGGATATAGTAACGTTTCTGAAGAATGTATTTTCTTCCTGTAAAAAAAAAAGGAGTAAAATCCCCAAGGCACAATATAGCATAACAGTACAGTGTCATCAGAACTGTTAAAACAAGCTACAAAACCTAACAAAGTCTACCTCTATTCAAAAGGAAGTACCTACATACATCGCTCAAAAATACACTCTTTGTTAAAGTCTTAATAGTTCAGCATCAGACACACAGCAAAATTGCCAGAAGTTGGTGATTATGGGAACTCGGGCATCTATAAAACTTTGCAATTAATACTAAAAACATATATGCCTTTGTTAGACCCCACAGTCCAGCTTCTCATTTGTATGGGATCTATATGGCATTATAAAGTTCTTGGTGATTAGGAAAACCCCCATCACACTGTCCCTCAAGCCCTTCTTAGGAGCTAGAAACAATAACCCTGAAGAGGCAGCACATGTGAAAAAATACATGTGGATAGTTTTGTAGCCACCAATATAAATGCACATTTACCACAAAAGTAAGGGGCAGGTCCTTCTTTCCCTTTGGGGGAGGTGATTATCTCCCCGTACTCCGCTCTTGTGAGACCCCATCTGGAGTCCAGAGTCCAGTTCTGGAATCCCCAACATAAGGAGGATGTGGAACTGTTGGAACAGGTCCAGAGGAGGCCACAAAGATGATCCCAGGGCTAGAGCACCCCTGCTATGAGGACAGGCTGAAAGAGTTGGGGTTGTTCAGCTTGGAGAATAGAAGGCTCTGGGGAGACCTTACAGAAGCCTTCCAGTACTGAAAGGGACTACAGGAAAGCTGGATAGGGACCATGTACAAAAGGGGATGGAGTGATAGCACATGGGGGAATGGCTTTAAATTGGAACAGGAAAGATTTAGATTAGACATTAGGAAGAAATTCTTCATTATGAGGGTGGTGAGGTAGTGGCACAGGTTGCCCAGGGAAGCTGTGGATGCCCCATCACTGGAGGTGTCCAAGGCTGGGTTGGATGGAGCCATAGGCAATGAGTGGCAGGTGTCCCTGCTCATGGCTGAGGGGTTGGAACTGGATGGGCTTTAACATCCCAAACCATTCTATGATTCTTCCAACCCAAACCATTCTATGATTATCATGCACCACCATCAGTTTTCTGGCTCTCCAGGTAATAGCACAATCAGCCTACCAAATCCAGCTGAAAAACAACCTTCCCCCTCTGAGAAAAATTTCAGACAAATTAATTATCTGATCTCATTTACTGCACAGGTAATGTGCTTAGGGGTCTCACAATGCATCGCTAAGATGCTGTCAGGACTGGCTGTTGTTCAGTCTGCAGATTTTAAACAAACAAGGGACTCTGCTTCCTCTGGTCTTAACTCTGCACAAACACAGGCAAACTCAAAAAGACAAAAAACCTCAATGAAACCCACTGCCACTTATTCACAGTTTTACCAGAAATCCAGGCAAGGGACTCTCTGACATCGCTGCTGACATTGCCATAGGAAGTTGTCTGTGTTGAAAAACTCAGCTGTTTGCATGACCAGTTCTATATTCATGACAGCGGTGATCTTATCCTGATCCTGCACAATTTACAACAGATTTAATTTCTCTCCAATTTGTCAGTCTGTTCTGCAAACTTCAGCTGTGCAGCCATTATATCCATTAGTCAAGATGCATCACAAAGAATGTAATTTCTAAAGAGGATTGTGACACACAACAGAAACTTGGCCAAGAACTGAGGTGGAAGAGTTCCAGGGATGACATGAAAATGATGCAATTTCCATTAAAGAAGAGCACCATCCCACAAATACTATTTGTAAAACACTATGAAGTACTCAAGAAAACTAAAAGAATATTGTTGCAGTGAAAAAGTATCCTCAACTTTACTTGTTCGTACCAAATCACTATTTTTGCAGGGGAAGGAAGACATTAAGTGTTTTCCCCTGATCAGTTACTGCACAGGCTGATGGCCGTGCTCTGGTTTTACCCTCCCCACAAGGACGCTGCCTAAATGTGTTAATCTAATTATAGGAGCACAAAAAACGCACACCAGAAATCAGCGACAGCCAAGGATTTTCTGACTCATTTATTTAAAAGGGAATCACAAAAGTCAATTTAGCAACAAGCTTTCACAAAAAAACCCCATTCATTTTGGCAGGGTGGGAAAAACAAAATAAACCACTGTCTTAAAGATTACCAAGTATAAAACTGAAAATCAACGATGCTCTGCCCAGTACAATCAACAGCTCAGGACAGAGGAGGATTCGCATGACCTATGCTCCAGTTTCTGCTGTGCAGGTGCATGAGAGAAAGAAGTGCTTTGCAAGGACTTTTCCAAGAAATGTGTTCTAATACTTGAACAAATTCCTGACTGTCGAGGCAGCTCAGGTAACTAAACCAAACATTTTTGCTGTAGCAGACTGAAAATTGTAAAATATACATCATCTGTTAGAATATTTGGCCATAGGATCTCCCTCATCAAATATTTTTTTCTTTCTAGCTGTTCTTTGGAGTAAATAAAAAAAAAGTCACAGCATCACTTTATTTTGCAGTCATGAAAAATGTTCACTGTGTTCCCACATGCAGAACTGACACACACACCATGACCTGCGCCACTCTGGTTTTCTGTTAATAGCAACATATGGTGTTTTTATCCAAAGGCTAATAACACATTCCAATTTCTACAACAGAGGTACAAACAAATGGAAGACCACTTTCAGAAGAGCACTGGGCAGAGAGCAAATCTCCACAGAGAGCCTCTCAACACCACACTGGAGAACCATTTAGTTTTTGATGCTGTGATTACAAAACCCATAACTAACTCACAAGTAACAAATAAACAAACATGCATAACTTAGAAGATGAAAATTGTGAAAAAAAACCCTTAAGAACTATTTCCTGACTTTCTACCCTTTTTAATGGATGCTGACTTCCTCCTCTTCCACCTCCGCCTCATTCTGTAATCAGAAGGCAGTTCCTCTTCTCAGAGTTTTCAGTCCCACTGGTCGCATCAAATGTTACAAATTCCACATTGCAACCATCTCCTCCCCACTTTAACACAACAGAAGCATTACCTGCTAACAGCCTGGACCAGCTCGTAGCTGGTAACTGTGGCTTTTGCCTTCACAGCCCAATGGTGTTCTTCTCCTAGGCCTAAAGACACTGAGTTCTCAAACACATTTATACATGAGAGAAAGAGTTCTGTCTGCTTGCTATCACTTTTTGGTTTGTTTCCTTCACAAAACATCTATTAGAACAGCATCGCTCTGACCTTGAGACATGGGATGAAGGAAGTTCTTTGTCAAGGGAGTATTGTGTTATTTTCTTATTTATTTTTTATAATCCTTACAACATTTAAACATAAATCATAGGATGGGTTGGGTTGGAAAGGACCTTAAATACCCTCCCCAGTTCCAACCCCTCCTGCTATAGGCAGGGACATCTCCCACTGGATCAGGTTGCTTAAAGCCTCATCCAACCTGGCCTTGAACACCTCCAGGGATAGGACAGCCACAACTCCCCTAGGCAACCTGGGCTGGTGTCTCACCACCCTCACAGGAAAAAAGTTCTTCCTGATATCTCATCTGAATCTCCTCTCTTTTGGCTTAAAACTGTTCCTCCTTGTCCTATCCCTGCATAAAGAGTCCCTGATAAAGAGCCCCTCTGATAAAGATAAAGAGCCCCTCTGATAAAGATAAAGAGCCCCTCCCCAGCTTTCCTGCATGCCCTCTTTACTGGGAGGTTGCTATAAGGTCTCTGCAGAGCCTTCTCTTTTCTAGGCTGTACAACCCCAACTCTCTCATCCTGTTCTCACAGCAGAGGTGCTCCAGCCCTGGGATCACCTTTGTGGCCTCCTCTGGACTCACTCTGATAGATCCATGTCCTTCCTGCACTGAGGACTCCAGAACTGAATGCAGAGCTCTAGGTGAGGTCTCACCAGAGCAGAGGGGTAGAATGCCCTCCGTCACCTTGCTGGTCACACTTCTTGTGATGCAGCCCAGGACATGACTGGCTTTCTGGGCCACAAACTCATTTTACTGCCTCATGTTGAGCTTCTCATCCACTAGCACACTAAACATACTGAACATACTAAACATACTATGAACCTTCAACTTGAAATACAGTTTCCAAATATAAAGCCAGAATGAGATATGAAGCATTTTCTGCAAAGACTAACCTGTGATGATAAGACATTCATTGTGATCCAAGACTTCAGTGATGAGCCTTGATACAATCAGTTCTGGGTTGATTAAAAATCGAATCTCTTCTTGTACCAGTCCTGCCCCAGTCACACCACCTCCAACAAAACGATTCGCAAAATCAACCTAACAAAAATATATTCAAGAGGATTAGGAGATAAGCAAACAGCACAAAATCCTTCCATTTGCCAAGGTAAACAAAATCCTATACAAATTTAATAATTCTGTTGGAATCTGCTGTTATCACTTAAAAATACCCACAGCAGAACAGAGCACGATTAACAGCATGCTTTTCTCATTTGCCTTTCTACTTCTCCAGAAGCTTAAAACAAGTGAGACATTACACAGCAAAAGCAATGTTTTGCCTCTCAAATGTTTTGAATCAAAGCTTTGTGGGTGCTAGTCTTAAATATGAACACATAAAGAAAAAACATTTCAGTAAATGTGAAAGATGAAAACAGCAAATTGTAGTATTATTCTTGCATTTTGTGGACACTGAAGAATTATTGGGTTGTCCTTCAATAAACATTCTGCCTCCACTGTCCACACTGAAGGATTTTTAGATCAGTATTGTCCCTGTACCAGCTGTTCTGTACTTAAAAGAATCTCCTATGAATTCTCTTTAAAATGCACTTGAACCAGACAAGGCATTTTGATCATTATATTTTGTTTGGTAAGATTTGAAATGGCCAGGAGGAAAAATACCATGTCCTAGGCAATACTCAGTTTAACAGAGTGCAACAGTACACAAAAAAACATTATTCAATCTTCTCTCACCTCTGAGGTTACAGTATAGTTTAATAGAGAGATGGCAGAGAAGTTTCTGCTGCCTGGCACAGAAGGACCTGGGGGTGTTGCTCGACAGCCGGCTGAATACAAGCCAGCAGTGTGCCCAGGTGGTCAAGAAGGCCAAGGGCATCCTGGCTCGTATCAGAAACGGCGTGGCAGGCAGGACCAGGAAAGTGACTGTGCCCCTGTACTTGGCACTGGTGAAGCTGCACCTCAAGTACTGTGTGCAGTTTTGGGCCCCTCACAACAAGAACAACATTGAGATGCTGCAGCACGTCCAGAGAGGGCAACAAAGCTGGTGAAGATGCTGGAGAACAAGTCTTATGTGCAGCAGCTGAGGGAAGGCCTTATCACTGTCTACGACTGCCTGAAAGGAGGTTGTGGTGAGGCAGGTGTTGGTCTCTTCTCTCAAGTAACACGAGAGAGGAAACGACCTCAAATTGCACCAGAGGAGGTTCAGATTGGATATCAGGAAATTTCTTCACTGAAAGGGTTCTCAAAACACTGTGGTTCACCATCCCTGGAGGGATTTAAAAGATGGGTAGATTAGGTGCTCAGGAATACAATTTAGCAGTGGACATGTACAGTTGGATGCGATGACCTCAAAGATCTTTTCCAACCAAAAGATTCTATGATAAGTGGCAAGTGCTCAAGTTAACGTCATGAGACGTTCTAAAGCCTGAGCAAAAAGTACTACTGAAAACAGTCTCCCCTCTTCTTCCTCCTCCCCTTCCTTTGCAACACTTGTTCCTGGCTAAATAAGTCATAATTTTTGTGGGTTTATTTTTTAGCATTTTTTTTTAATAACCTAACTCTAGAAGGCAGACTTTATTTTCTCTCAAAAGAAAAGCAAAACCCAAACAACTCATTTGCAAACTCAGATGTGTTCCCTGCTTTAGATATGGAGAAGACATCCTCCCTCATGCATTTCTTTTGCTGACTGGCTCCCAGATGGAAACAGTGGGGCTGGCAGCAGCAGGGAAGTCTCCTGAACCACTGACCTGGTCACTGCCTGGGGCAAAAGAATAATTTCTTAAAAATAAACTAAAACCCTTGACAACTCATCAAAATCACAGCCTGAAATTTTATCTTGTCAATCTCTGATCCTGGCTTGAACCAAAGACCTGAAGCTGTCCAGGCCTTGTGATTTTCTGTCAGCTCTTTATGTACCAGGTACCTGTGCAAACCTAGATGAGCTGGGGAATATTGACAGCACTAAGACTACCCATGGAATTAATTTTGATGTTTCTTTTATGCTGTATATTATCTTGTCATTTAAGTCTATTTATGATAAAAAAATAACTTTGCAAAACATACGACAAAAACATGACATATAGGACATAAGCTCTTTTCTGCACTTACCTGTAGCATACCTTGTCCATTGCTTTCGATGGTGCCTTCATAAGTGACATGCAATCTAGACAGCTTTTTCTGAGACCTGTAATTGAGGAAAAACATTGTACAGAAAGGATAATTATGAATCTCCACACTAAGACATCAATTTAGAAAGAAAACCATCCAAACCTAAACTTCTCTCACACCTTTAACATAAAGTGCTTTATAAAAAACCCCTGAGGGACTACAAGAAATGCACATGCCTCTCAAAAGCAATTCATAGAAGTTTAGCACAGTCAAATGTTCAGTTTTTCTCTCTCTTTCACCATAAATCCCCACATTTGAAATAGAAGTTATACATTTTTCTCACAAGTCTGTCCCACATTAACTTGCTAACCAGCAGGAAAGCTGCCACACTTCAGTTTTCATGTTCATTATCATCCACACTTCATTTTATTTCCTGCCATCTCTGAAGTTAAGTCTCTTCCCCACTCAAGGAACAGAAGCAAGGACATACTATTGTTTTCAAAATTCACTTAAGTCTTATTGGGTTCACAGGCAAACAAACATCCTGCAAAACTCAGGGCACTCAAAACTACTGATGGCAGTTCACTCACTTCCCTCTGAACTCCTCTTCATAACAATCCACACCAAACATTGTTTTCTGTAGTACTTCCAGGCTTAAATCAATTCAATATGAATGAGATTTGGTTATCATATTGATTTAAGAACTTTTTTTCCATTAACAGGATGTTTGACTCACCTTTCCCAGTCTGGAAACTCCTGCAGACACTGCCTCGTAAACGTCACCAATCCCGTAGGTTCTGCACGCAAACCAACCCCACAGGAAAATGTATTAACTGGTGGATCTTTAGTCCTTGCATTATTTTAAGTGGCAAGGTTCTAAAACTACAACAAACACCATTCTTGGCACAAACACAGCAGCTTAACCTTCGTCAAGAGCAGCTTTGAGTCTTCCCCTGACAGTCCATGTTCAAATTGAAAACAAGTAACATGAAGACAGAAATATTCACTTCTTTTCTCCCTTTGAAGTTTGAGTATTTTTCTTTTCCCAAATCAAGAGAAAAATATTTCTTAAGTGATCTTCATTTAAATTGGTAACACTACCAGAGAGCCTCAATATTTAAAGGAAAATGTGCTGCCACTTAAGAAAAAAGTGACTGTGAACCTTTTAAGGTAACTACTGTTCAACGCCAAAAAGCAGTTCTGAGTTCTCAGTCTATGGATGGATGGAGCAGCAGCTCATACTTCCAAGAAAGTCCTACTAGGCCAATAAAGATGCAAGATTACAAATCAAGTCATTTTTCAGCCCTGCCAAGATGCCAGTGAAATTCACTGTATTTCAGCTGAGGAAAGACTCCTGCCCTTAAGAGAAAAAGGGAAGCTATTGCTCGTTGCAGAAAGGATGTGTTATCTTCTCTCCTTATTTTACTCAAAAAAGTTGAGTTTTGCAATAGAAAGAAAATATCAACCTTTTACTAGGTTGAGACTCATTTCTTTTGAGACTCATGTCTTTGCTCCAGTAAGTCTACTGCTTGTGAAAAACATTACAACAGTATGTAAAGCACAAACATATCCTTCCAAAAGTCATAACAAATCCTATGCTGTTCTTCAAAATTATAGGAGTTTAGTGAAAAAAAGTGCAGAGATTTCAGTAACCAAGTGCTTTTCCACAAGGGAATGGCGATGTATTAAAGATTAGAGCATTCACCTTCTGAACACAAAGTTGTCAGTAGACAGTGTGTCCACTGTGTTATTTCACAAGGAATTCAACCACCATTTACAATAAAAAAAGTTGCAAAATTATTACAGTAATTTATAGAGCTAAATTACTTCAGTCTTGCTGATGATTTGGAACAAAATCAATGAAAAATGGGGTCTTTAAAAAGAAATTTTAATTTAAGAAAAGAGCAGTCAAGAATCTCATTTAAAGTTACGATTTTAAGAAATTTAAACCAGTACCTTCATAAAGCAAGTTCCCAACAGATTGCATATGCAGAGGGGGTCAGGGACAGCTGCTTAAATTTAGAATTTGGTTTGCATGAAGACATTATTACTCAATCATAAAAAAGTTAGTACATGGTCCCAGTCCCAAATCAATTGGGATTTAGTTTTTACCTCAGAGATTTAGGTCTACTGACACTGCTGAAAGTTTGACACAGGATGTACCTGTATTTAATTTGTGGCGAAATAAAATGAACTGAAGACAGAACCAAGCAAAGGGATTTCTATACTGACTAGCTTAAAGCCATATTTCTTTTTAAACAAACTCTTCTGAGAAAATATGAAGCCAAGACTGAAATAATGAGTTCAGTAAAGTTCTCTAAAAAATACTCTAACAAGGATATTGCTGCAGATGTGATGTATGCTGCTGCAGCAACATCCCTTTCTCCCCACAAATACCATATAAAAGCACTCCCAGTTCTCACAACAAATAAACCTATTTTTGAAAGCTTATGCAGGTGTTCAAATTCATGGTAACAACAGACTATCTGACTACGCACGCTAAGGAAAACATCTCACTGACTTCTAAAGGAGTTGGGGATATCTCATGTCTTGCTATCACATGTTTTATTTGAACTGGGCAAACTTCACAGCAGCTTTGTTTTGGGAGAACAGAAGGGGAAAAGCTGAAATATCAACACAAACAGGAAATTCCCTCCGAACTACAAACATTACATTCAAAAGATTAAATGGGCATATTGCAGGAAACTTGAAACTTGATATAGGACCTCCAGGCCCATGACCTCAATGGTGCTTAAGTTCCCTCTAAATTCTCACTCTGAAGTGGTACAGCAAGTAGTTGCATATATTGCAAACATTATATATCTGTATATTTACATATACACATTTATACACACACTCTTTATGCATATATTTATAAAAAGAGGTGAAAATATGTCTTTATATATTTTACACATCTCCCCATATGTGCTTCTCAGAAACAAAGAAATAGAATAAGCTCTGTGCAAAAAACTTAACTGCATGCATCATCTATATGAGAAGTGCCATTAGTATGAATATCAGCATATTCAGCAAACTGGCTTTTGTTACACACTTCCATCACAACACTGAATAGTCATTCCTAAATTTAATGGCTTAAATTTTTCATTCATCTACTTTGTAGTTCAATAAGAGAATAAAGGATATACTTCTTTCTGTGACTCTCCGAAAATAACAGAAAAGGGTCTTAAGTTTCTCAGGCTTCCTTGGTGACCTTCCTTCAAACAATCTGAAAAACAAGAAATAAAAGGAATTCATTAGATTTCAGAAATATAGTGCATAGTAACTAGGCTGCTGATTTTTTAACCATTATATGCATATTTCAAATAGCCTTGCATTTAAATACTTTGCTGTGGAAAGAACCCTCTAGACAGCCCCTCCATTGTCTTTAGGACCATGAAGTTTGTTCACTTGCTAATATTCCAGTGAAGATCCTGAGTAAAGATGCCTATCTCACCAATACTGGTTTTGTAATATCAAACAATATTATTTCATTAGGAACATCCAGGAAAACTACTGGTTTTATTTGCAACAGACTGGCTTAGATTAAAATATACGACAGAGGGGTGAAAGTGTATATATTGACTACTCAAAGATCCACATCTTACCCTACTTTCAGCTCAGTGAGTTGCAGAACATTCATGCAACCACACTGCTTTCAAGAGCTGCACTGCACCAGCAGTGATTCTTAAAAAAAAGAACCCACCCCCAGC
Organism: Piaya cayana; assembly: GCA_013389865.1. Taxonomy (NCBI): domain Eukaryota; kingdom Metazoa; phylum Chordata; class Aves; order Cuculiformes; family Coccyzidae; genus Piaya; species Piaya cayana. The sequence continues at coordinate 1,196 of WAAB01017230.1, read as the reverse complement.
AGAAACAGCTTCATCCACTGGGCTATTACAGGGTTCTAACATTCATTTGTAAAAATCTAAGCATTAAAAAGCAGTGTCCTATTTTCAGCCATTAAGTGAATGCATTCTTTCAAGGTTAGCTGAACCACTTATACTGCATCATCTACCTTCCAGCAACTTGAACATGCATTACTTAATTTCACTTCCAACAAAGTGACATGGCATCGTTATTGGCAATACTTAATGGAATTTATCTGGAAGGAAGAATAGCAGCGACTTCAGAAATAATATCCTTTGAGTAGGAAGTTGACTAAAAGATGTCTGATACAGTAAAAGCCCCGAGGACGTGAGATCCCCCCAGTAAAGAGGTTAAGTAAAGGAATGACACAACATTATTCATTTGTTTCCATGTACTGGAACGACAACTCGCCTTTAAAACGAGACCACTGTCAGGTGGATTTAGCTTTTAGTAGTGAAGTGAACTAGATTTTTTTGGTACATAAAAGTTCTTATGAAGTATAGATGCTGAAGAGATCCAAAAAATCTATATTAAGCCACACAAGCCAACTGTAAAGAGGTTAACATTGTTCTATGGAAGCTCTTTTATTCTTAGAATAAGGAATCAGGACTTGAAGAATGCAAACTCCAGACTTGGACAGTCTATTTTAAAATGGGTGTATATGCAAGTTCTAGCAAAGGCTTGCACAACTAATAAGGGGTTCATAAAAGAAAGAGCTGGGAGGGGCGTAGGTATTGCCTAAATGTATAAATGATCTCCGACCTTTTATCTGGAAGTCTCACTTGGTACAAATCCTTTAAAATGGTTAACTGGTTAGTGCAATCATGACTTTACTTGGATTTCGCCTCTTTTCATCAAATTCAAATCTTGTTTATGTCACAGACTCTCAGGAGAGAGTTCTTCACATCACACAGGTGACACAAGATTCGGCATAACCAGCGGACTGGGCAAGAGAAGCCCAGAACTGGTAAAATACTACCTGACATTGGTCATGTCAAGCTAAAAGACAATGCCAAGGCAGATAAACCTAGTCTCATCCATTACAATTACTCACTAAATGCAGTCACTGTCAAGTGGGGAATTTCAAACAAATCTTTGTTAAAATCTGAAGTGTTCGGCACCGGCTTGCCCTTTCTCTTGTTAAAAAAGCATGATAACTACCTCTTCTTCTACCTCAAGCACTACTGAGTATCTACAA
>WAAB01017229.1:0-15069 GCA_013389865.1 Piaya cayana | reverse complement strand
TTTTATAATTCTATGTTTCTATGGTTCTAAGATACTTCAGGAGCCTTAAATTCTGTGACAGCAGCATCCCTGCTGCCACCTCCTGTGTTGGCTGCAGTGAGGAGCCCTACAGGGACTCCCTGGCTGGTGCCTTCCAGGATCAAGCTTGTTCCTGGGCTGGGGTTTGGCACGATCTGAGCCACTGGCACCGCTGTGGTCTTCTCCGCAACCACACATCCAGGGCTCCCAAACTCAGCTCAGAGCCGCATCCGTTCGCTGCTGCTCTGCCCCCTCCTTCCTGTCATTCGGTGACATAATGGAATCAAATTAAAGCCCCATTTACCAGTTTTATTGCCTATTATTTATAATACTCCAGCTCCAAAGTGCTATTTTATGGAGTGCTTAAGCTGCCATTGCTGGATAGAGTTTGCCATAAATGTCTCCGCATGCACAGAACATAATGTCCTCGCGTCGTGCAGGAAAAGGGAAGAGATTATTCTCAATTATTTCATATAGTCTGTTTTATTGTCTTATTGTAATAAACTGTCATACCCTACAACACTTTAAAATCAATAGTTTGCATTAAAAGTAATGAAAAGTAGTTATTAATCCCGCTTAGTGCTTCCGCTGCTCCGTTCACTGCGAGGCCCTGGAACAGGGAGCGGGTGATAATTATTCATTTCCGATCAATAGGAACATTTCCCAGCGCTCCTGTGTGTATCGCTGCTCTTGCAGCTGTGGGAGTTACTGATAATGGAGGGCAGGGCTGGAGGCTGGCGCTTGGCTGTGCCTCAGTTTCCCCCACCATCCACGCCTGGGGGTCAGAACAATTTTCTTGGACAAGAAATCCTCAGTTTAAATGCAAACAAAGCAGGAGGTTTATTTAGTTTTGTTTTGTCTCGCCAGATTTATGGCACATAAGGGATTTTATCAAACAGAGAAATCAAGTATACAGTACATGCTCAGGGCAAGTTTTGCTCGTAACTGGACTAACTCAACTAACATCAGGCACTTCTTCATGATCAAACCGTGCCTCCCGGGCATTTGACCAGCAGCAACTGAATCATTATTAGGCACTGACATAGGTTGCCCAGGGAAGCTGTGGCTGCCCCGTCCCTGGAGGTGTTCAAGGCCAGGTTGGATGGGGCCTTGGGCAGCCTGATCTAGTGGGAGGTGTCCCTGCCCATGGCAGAGGGGTTGGAACTAGATGATCTTAAAGGTCCCTTCCAACCTGAACTATTCTATGGTTTCTGAAACACCCATCAGTGCTGTCTCAGAGACTCTTCATTTCTAGGGATTGTCCAGTTCTCTGGCGCTCCAAACCAGACAACACTGGAAGTGTTGTGGTGTCCACTCATTTACTGTATGTGTTCAAATTCTGTATGTGTCTAACCCATGCTTGTGCTGCTGTGCACATGCTCACATATGATGGCAAAGAACTTCTAAATATTTAGGAGGAGCCTGGACCCTGGAATCATAGGAACTGCCAGCCTGAAGCAGACCCAGCTGAAACAGCTCAATGTCTTTCTTGGAGTGAGGAGCCCAGAACTGAACACAGGATTTGAGGTGCAGTCTCACTAGTGCTGAGTACAGGGGGATGGTCTATAATGAAGTGTAGAGAGGAGAACTGACTGATGCAGGAATCAAAGCCAGGAACATGAGCCCAGTCTACAACTACGTAGAAGGAGGTTGTGGAGAGTAGGGAGCTGGCCTCTTCTCCCAAGGGACAGGGGACAGGACGAGAGGGAATGGCCTCAAGCTCTCAAGGGGAGGTTCAGGCTGAACATTAGGAAAAAAATATTCACAGAAAGGGTCATTGAGCACTGGCAGAGGCTGCCCAGGGAGGTGGTTGAGTCACCTTCCCTGGAGGTATTTAAGGGACAGGTGGATGAGGCACTGAGGGGCATGGATTAGTGATTGATAGGAATGGTTGGACTTGATGAGCTAATAGGTCTTTTCCAACCTGGTGATTCTATGATTCTATGACGCCTTTTCCCAAAGCAGTGTCCTGCTCCAGGCTGGGGCCCATGCTGGTACACACGGTGCAGCAGGGAATAGCTACTGAGCAGAGCTGAACTGCAACCGGGGAAGAGTGAAGGGAGCAAACAAAGGGATGAACAAGCATGTTGAGCATCAGGTCCATTCCTTTATTTTTTAATCATATTCCCAATATCTTTTTTCTATGGGAAAAGCCAGCTGGTTGCTTGGATTGACTCTGTCCCTGATTCAATACAGTTGTAATGAAAAGAGTCCACTAGCACATTAATTGTCACGATAAACATCAAAATCACCCATCCACCTGCATACACACGGTTCCATGGCAGGGCCCATTGTATCAATATCAAAGCAATGTTTCCTCACTGCCACCACCTGCAATAACTGAGAACCAGAACAAAACACTAGTAAAACCTAGAAGTAGTTATCACTGCCTGATCAAATTCCCAAGAGATTTTTTTTTATTTTTAATAAAGTCCATCTTCCCCCTTGTCTGTCAGAAACACTTTGCTTTAAATGTTGTATGAGCTGAAACAGGAATTACCCATGTCTGCGTTTGCTCAAGGAAGAAGATCTAAACAGGCACTTCCACTCCCATCCAAAGATCTTAAAGCAGTTAAGAGAGCAGTTAATCCAGCCAAGTGGCTTTGGTTTTGTAGCCCCAAAGCAGTGATCTGCAATCCCAAAGAAGTGCAGTGAGCAGGAGTTGGAGTAGGCTCCCAGAACTTAGCAGAGCTGACTCTGACCCAGCATGCCCCAAGGGAGAGGCTTGGGGAGGAATAACATTAAACCACCAATCACCACCTTCCGAGAAGGGTGGAACAATCTCCCTTCATGCCACTTCTCATTAGCTGTCAAGTACTACAGCTGTCCAATGTAGGGGCTTCTTTCATTAGATGACGCCACTCAAAGAGTTGTTGCTTATTTCCGTGCATGTCTGACAGAATCAGGAATAACCCCTCAAATCAACAACCCTTGTTTACTCTGCAGGTATCCCAGGAAGGGGACTCTGGGGCAGCCAGACGCAATGAGGTAAAGGTACCAATGCTGCTTCCTTGAACTTTAATGGTTGGCCCAACCAACCCTCACCTGCTTTTGTACTTTCCGACACACTTAAATCACGTTTCCTAAGTTGTCCACAAATGACACTACACCCACGCCTCTCAGGTCCCTTTCTTTGTCCCGAAATAAAGCACCCTGTCACCACACAAGCATCCTAGGTGTAATGCCCACAGTCTCTGCTGCCCAGGGACAGGATCTGAGGAGAAGGTGGAAAAAGGGGGCCAACTTCCCAAGCAGGAGACACAACAGTGTGCCAAGACTTTGTCTGAAGGGAGAGGTGGGAGGGATGGCACTCACTGTCCGGGCAGCTCTGTGAGATGGGTGGGAAGGATGGATCTTTTTTCCTACCTAGACGATAGGGCTTTAATCTGGCTTTGACATTATCTGAAATTAAAATCAAACCTAACACACGGACAGTGGCAGAAATGAATTACACCTCTCCTGCCGGTAGATAATCCGCTTCTAATTCCTCCACTTTATTCAGATGGGAGATGATTTAAAGAAAGAGGAGGCAAGAAATATTTTCCCTCACCTTTTGCAGATGGCAGCTTTTCCAAAGACTCTCCCTGACACAGCCCTCCCAGGACGCATCTGCCGCTGCCAGGGCCACACTATGTCTGATCACCCAGCAACCTTCTCCCCACAATGAGCAGCTCCTTGTCCCACAGCCACCATACATTGAGATAGCTGACCTTAAAACCAAAGAACTGAGAGTGCCGTCTGCAAAAGGGAACAAAAAACCAAAAACCTGAATACTGGAATTAAAAAAAAAAAAATGAGGACACAAATGTTAATGTACCTTTATGTCTTCTTACCTACCTTTCCCCACCTCTCTTTTGCACAGCAGCACCTCATAATTGTTTCATTTTCTGAATAAAAGCAACTGTGCTGGGTGGAGCAGTTCTGTCTCTCATCCCTCCCTTCCCTGTAGCTTCTGAATCTGTATGGCACTTTCAACCAATTTAGCAGAGTAGCTAATGCACGGCTATCATGTCCCTACAGGTTGCATAAGAAATAGGTGGCCAAGGAAAGGAAAGAGACAGGAACATTATTAGATATCAGAGAGGCCACAAACAACAGCACCACGGGAAACCTCGCTTCAGCCATTCTCCTGCTCATGCGGTGAAGCGCTCACTACACCTCTGTGCTGTACTGAGGAGTATTTTTACCTCCATTAAAGAGCTGTGAATGCAACACAGATAGACCTGAGGGTCTGCAAGGACAGACCAAACCACTGACCTTTGCAAGTCAAAGTTAACAAGGACACAGCCGAAAGGTATTCCCCCTCCCTATTATTGCCACCCTGCGTAGGCAACACTGCCATGGTGAGATGGCCTTTGTGCTCCTCATGCTATTCCTGGTAAGCACAAGTGAACCTTCACTGCTCCCAGGCAGCTGTTTATCCTCANGGGCCTCCCCACCCTCAAAGGAAAAAAATTCTTCCTAACATCTCATCTAAATCTTCCCTCTTTCAGCTATCATCCCTTCTTTTCCATATCTCTGTGAAGTTCTTGCCTTGGAGAGGGGACATAGAGGTTGATGATCTCCCTTATATCTTTCCATCTCCTCTGTGCCCTTGTTCTCTCTCAGACAGTCCCGAGTCAGCAACCCTGTCAAAATGCTCTCTCCTTCCCGCCACCACACATCTTCCAAGCAGCTGCAAGTGGAGAGTGTGAAAGGCTCATATCCCGAAAGAGCAAAGCTGAGAGCCCAGAAAACATACTCAAAGCAAAGTGAGATGTCAGAAGGGACGCTATTCCCCTTTGGCCCATCACTGCAGCTTCAGAAGGACATCAGGGCTTGAAAGTGAGGAGAGACGAGATTGATGAGCTGTTTGCTCGTCGGTCACAGGTTCAAACCCATCTCTGAGCAGTATTGACTGAAAACAGGGGAAAGTCAGTGCTTTTAATGGCTGTACAGCATCTCTCCCTTCCTCAGCCAGTCTGTGGCAAGCAAATACACACTGAACTCCTCCGCTTCAAATCACCATTTCAGCAGAGGAGATATGATTAAGGGCAACAAGATGTCCTTGCTGTCCCCACCGCTGGCCAGCTCTGCATACCAGCTAGTGGTGCATGCAAGACAATTTGGCTCAATGGGGTGAAGAGTAATTTTTAATGTGCGTTCTTTGTCTGTCTGATTAAAGCTTCTGCACAGGAAGGAATTATATACAGAGCCCTCCCTGCCCAGCTGCTTCACCTCCTCTGTCCACACATTCCTCTTCCCCAGGTCTAATGCAATCCCTGACCATGAGCGAGTGTGGGTAAAATCAACTAGGAATCTGCAGCACAATTCAATTTCAGAGCCGTTACTGCCAATAATGGCTATAAACAAAATGTAATGTGTAATTCACATAGTTATATCACCTTAATTACATTTTTTGGAACAGTCTTTCTCTCTTGGTCTCTCCACCCTCCAGCCCCAAGAAGTGTATCTAAAACTAAAGTAAGTAAGCCACCCATCTCTTAAAACATCACAAGAGATGGGAGGGAAATTGCAGGAAGAATAGATGAAAATTGCAGGGAATTTTGCCCTTTTTGTGGAGCAGTGTTCTCAGCGTCACCTTCGTATGCTGGGTAATTGATTTTCCATGCAACTCCTAGAGGCTTTTTTTTTTCCAATTTAATTTTTGAATTTCAAATTAATTTCACACCAGTCAGCTGGACCTGCACATTGAAATCTCCTGCGTTATCCTCAGAACAAGCATAGAAAAGAGACAGCAGGGCTAAGTCCTGCTCTACCTGTTGCAATTCTACACCTGAATGCTGTGTAAATGCTGACTCTTATCCATTCTCATGTATCTGGTCCTAGGCATAGTTGGGCCATACCACCTGATATAGCTCTTTGATATTATCTTCTCATGGAAATGCAGATCCTAAGACCAAAGGGACAATCTAGTTTGATGTCTGACAGAAGAGCCCATGAGATTGTCCTACATCTATACCTGGTTTTAGTATAAACTTTGGGAAAAATAAATCCAGTCTCAACGTATAGGAATGGAGAAATCGAGGACTTGAAAGCATTGTCCTTTACTCCTGCACCATGGAAAGAAGTCAGACTTTGCAACAGGTATCTAACGTAGCTTTGTCATGGCCTTTTTCTTAGCAACACTCCTGTGTCTAACCAGAGAGCACAGGCACAGTCCCATCCAACTCTTCACTGGAGAGTCTGCTGGGTGCTTCATCTCTTCTAGCAGGGTGTAAAATCCAGAGACAAAACTGGAGCTCTGAGTGGAACACCAATATATTACAGAGTTCTGCACTGCAAGTCTCCAGCATTTGAGGTAAAAGATGCAGTTCTCTTAGCAAAAGCTTCCACAGGTTTATCAGCGGCTCCGTGTGACCCAGACAGCACAGCAAGGGTGTGTGGATTACAAGTGCACCTTCTGTTGGAACAGCTGATCCCATCCATGGTGGTACGAAAACAGCTCATAACACCTGTTGAGTGAGTGCTAGAAGGAGCAGGGTTTGACAGCAGCTGCTGCACGCAAGCTATTTTCATAACATGGACGCAAGTCATCATCTTGACTGAGATTCCCAGCAAGAGGCTAACTGGGAGGCTATAGCTAACAACGCAAGCAGCTGTGACTTACCAAGTAAGAGCTGAGCCAAGAGCAAGAAGCCATTAGAAGGTAATAGTGTGAAAACAATAATGGCCTACAGCCAGATTTGAATTAACAGGCCAGGAGAAAAGAAGCCTATCAACACTTCTTACGTTTCCCCTCGGTTCATTATAGGACTGCGGTGCTGTCAGAAGGCTGGGAGAAAAAGGCAGCTTATCCTGTCAAGGATTCTGCCCCCAACATTGCAGTGCATTAACCTCTGCTCAGAAGATTCTCTGCTCACTCGCCTCCCAGGCTGGAAGGCTAATGAAGAGAGGCACTGAACGGTGGACCTAAAAATTAAAGACCATCAGGGCTTCCCACATGGGTTTACAGGCAACTTTAAAGTATCGCATTGTGAAGACATATGAGTGACTTAGACCGAAAGAGCAGGTTCTACTTTATCCTCCCTGCTTGAGTTACTCAAACTGAAAGCAATTACCCACTGAATATACAAGAAAACCTGTGCAAACATCAGTGACAGATGAACATGCGATGGAGTCCACTCCCTGAGACCTCCTCCAGCACGCACCTCAATCTGCATCTACTGTAGTAGGAATCTGACCTACTTTGCAATGGGAGCTGGTTTTATGCACCCTGTTCCTTTCCAGCTCCTACACACCTTTCAGCAAATTCTTTATCCTCTTCTAGCCCTGCCAAAACCACCTTCTCCTGCTTTCCACAGCAGTAGCTCGTTCCACACAGCAGCAGGGAAGGGAGGGTGCTGGAGAGACCCACACTGAACCCAGGTGCTCTAGTACAGTCAGCGTGCCTCCTCCTTTCCAAATCCCCAGCACCATCAGCCTGCACCTGCTGTCCCTTCACAGCCTGAGCCATGTGCATCCCGCAGCTGCTCTCATCATCGCTGTTGCACGGTCTCACAGGTGCCAGATATATGTCAGGTGCTTTCTAGCTCAGCCTCCTCTGGATGTGACTCTCCGAGGCCACATGCTGGCCTGATTCCCTTCCACAGATGGTTTCTCTCCCTCCTTTCTCTCCCCTTCTCGCAATTAATAGGAGGTCTCTTTGCGATTCTGCATTCTGGTGTGACCGGCAGCACTGGGGTGAAACCACTTAGCACAGATGGCAAATTATCTTTCCCAGCTGCTCCTATGTGATGCAGACCTCTTCATCACTCTTCAGCCCTGGGCTCCTCTTCCCCCATGCTCCCAGTGGACCTCAGTGCCTGGATGAGACTGTGTTCCAGTTCTACTGGGCCCCAGTATCTCCCAGTAATGTCCGTAGGGACTACATTGAGGCTGAGAGGAGAGATCCCAACACAAACTCTCTTCTGGCAGGAGGAAAAGGAGTTCCCATTCTCTAGCTTATGCTTTTGTCTTTTAGTTTCTCTTTTCAGAAGTTCTTCGACTTCTTTCTTCAGTGGAGGGAGTTCCTTGAGGTCGTCTGGGAGGTCTAGTCTTGTAGATACACATGTGACTTCTTACATTCTTCTTTGAAAAATATTTTTTTTTCCATCAAAACAAGTCAGTAAAACACAGAAAACAACTTCCACAGGTGCCTTCAGGGCTTTCTTATTCTGCCTACTCTCAGTGTTTCATCTCTTGCTGATGCTTCCTCTACCTTTCTCTGTTCTCCATCTGCAGTTAGTTCCTCAGCTTTTGTCCCAAAAGAACAGCTTTTTCTGGGAGGACACAGGATGGTCTAAAATTGTTTCACTTGTACTTAAAAACGCGTTTCCCTTTCCCCTCTAGCAAGGGTCCTCTTGGCATCATCCTCCTTGGAGAAGGTGCAGAGGAGTAGCCTCAGGTAGACCAAAAGTGAGGTCTATTCATATCTGCTGAGGACCTGTCCCCAAGAACCTGACATGGAGAAGCAACCTGATGCCTGGCCTCTCTGTATCCATGAAGCGATGCCCTCAGTCACAGCCTTCTGCTCTCCACTTCCCATGACCAAGGGGCAGGGGGTCAGCACACCAAAGAACGTATCATCCACATTCAGCTTATATCTGTCTTTCCTCTCTTAGTGCTGGATGCATCCCAGAGCCCAGGTCCATGCTGGCTGTTATCTCTTCCTCTTGAACCTACACCTGACCCTCTGCAGCACACAGTGCTGAGGGCTTCCTGGTGTGTTTATGTGCTAAGCATGAAATAGGCTGCCCTTAGCTCACATTTCCAGCCTCTCAGATGAGGAAAATGACACCCTTGAGAGTCGGTTTCAAATAACCTTGCAAGACACGAAGGATGCACTGTTCCTCCAGGGAGACTCTACCTCCCATATCCTGTACATCGTGGGTCAAAGCTCCAGTCTACGTTTGCTCAGATAAATGCAAACCTGGGGAAGCAATCAAGAAATGCCATTCATTATTGAGGGGGAACTGAGGAATAGGTAGAAATTACTGGTAAAATGACTTGAAAGCCCTCCCGTTTTCTGGACGTTTCTTGCAGATCTAAAAGGTCGCTAGGAGCTAATGAACCTCAGATAGCAAAGCTGTCGCTTGTTTGTTTGTCATTTTGAGTTTTTCTGGTTGATTAAGATCCATGCTGGCAGCAAGGTATAAAATAGCAGCTTTCTGCGTGCATAGTGAGGTCACATTTCTAACCCTGAAAAACTGCTGAACTTACCAGGAGAAACAGTTAGTCCCAAGGATTAACAAGCTATCTCTCAGCAGAAGACACTTCCGTGTTGTTCTGTTACCCACTTTATTGTTTTATCCCTAGTTCCATAAGCTTTCAACAACATCCATCAATACAGTGGTGTGACAGATAATCTACATCCCAAGACAGGCTCATTCTTGGGATCCCATACATTCGGGAATGGTAAGATGTGTCTGACAACTTGACCTGCGATGTATTTGAGAACTTCATCACTCTCCTGGAGCAGGAACAACAGAAGTTCAAATGCAGAGATGACCTCCACAGCCCAGGTGCAGGGAATCCTGCACATCGATGATCCATTGGGTCTCTTCCAGCCTGGTGATTCTATGATTCTATTTTCACATAAAGGGTCATTGAGCATCGGAACAGGTTGCCCAGGGAGGTGGTTGATTTACCTTCCCTGGAGGTGTTTAAGGCAGGGGTAGACGAGGTCCTGAGGGACATGGTTTAGTGTTTGATACGAATGGTTGGACTCGATGATCCGTTGGGCCTCTTCCAGCCTGGTGATTCTATGATTCTATGATTTTCACATCTGGACATGGAATTGAATAATAGAATGGTTTGTTTCAGAATGGGCCTTAAAGACCATCCAGTTCCAATCCCCCTTCCATGGGCAGGGACACCTCCCACTGGATCATGCTGCTCCAAGCCCCATCCAACCTGGCCTTGAACACATCCAGGGATGGGGCAGCCACCACTGCTCTGGGCAACCCATTCCAGGGCCTCCCTGCTCTTACAAGAAAATATTTCTTCCTTAGATCTTACCTAAATCTGCCGTCTTCCAGCTTAAAATCATTCCCATCATCCTATCACTGTTTCCTGAGCCCAATATATACAGGATACACTGATCTGCACATACTCTGCATATGAACAAGAAATACGCCACAGCAGAGCTACTGAGTTATGCGTACTGGTAATGCTTTGGAGAACAGGAGGCTTGATGGCTCCTGGATTTGTCAGATTCATTCTAGTTTGCATTCATGCTAACAAATGCTAGTCAAAAGTATGTTAATATCCCTATTCACTACCATGACTGATGACTCATGTTAGTCCTATCCCACTGGAGAGTCCTTGAAGGCCTTTCTCGTGCTTTTATGAGTAGAATTATGTTGCTCCTCTTACAGCTCCAGCTCTGGACCCAAGCAACTAGAGTAAAAACGAGAAAAAATCAAATTACATTTTCCACCTACCTGCTCTTGCTCCCAACCTACTCAGAGTTAAAGGACAAACACATCATTGTTTTCCTTCTTTTATACTGTTTAGGAGTGCTTGGGGTTCACAGCATGGCAGATAGTGCCAAGCAACACCCACTGTTTCTGCTGAAATGGCTTTCTCGATGAAAACTTCTCTGACTGGTTTAATACCAACTGCACCATTTTTGCAGGCACTTCAGGGATCCTTCAAACAGCCCAGTGAGCGCTCATTGCTTTGTCTCTGTCAGAGGAGGTGCCCACTGCAGACCTAAGAGAAACCTAAGGCAGGTGAAAAATGACTTCGCAGTTCCAGCTCAAGATGTTTTAAGAGATAGGGGACCTGTTTCCACCAAGCAACTCATCCTGCTCAGGCTCAGGCTTTGATACGGTCCACCTACCATCTCCTTGAGAGCCATTTCAGACCCCTGTCATGAGGCCCTGTGCTCATTTCTCACAAATGCCACCCTGGATGGACCACATGCATTTAAGTGCCCCTCCAATGGAGATGTAGCCATGAACTGCTATCAACCCACAATGCTACAGAACCCACCATCAAAGCAAAATCTTGGACCAGATCACAACCAACATCTGGACCAGCAAACCACGACCATCTTACATACGTCTAGATTATACTACAAAGTGCTGACTTTAATGAGAGGGAAGGGGTGCCTTGAAGAGAAGCACTGTGAGGAGTCTGAGTTCCCCTGTTAACCTCACATCTGTTAGCACACGACGGGAAGCCACCGCTATCATGAGGCTTCACAGCCCACGCTGCACCTAAGCATGAAGATTCCTCTCATCTTCCAAAGGAGCAATCAATCAACATGAGGATGTTTTCCCTGCAGTCCAGGCACAACAGAGGCTGCTGAGGAGCCAGATGTTGAAAACACAAAATCTGGAGCTTCTTTTGAAATTCTTGCCTTGCCCAACGCCAAACTGGCTTGAACTTCCGAAGTAATGAGCACCCATGGAAAAGCAAATCTACTCCTTCATCAATTGCGTCAAGACTCCTGCCTTTCCCTGCTAGGGAGCAGACGTCTATCAAGTGGCATTACCTCACCAACTCTGACCCTTCCACTGAAATGCATTCCTGCTCCCGCAGGGAACAGAGAGCAGATGCTTAATCACACATCGCAGCACAACAAAGTGGCGCAGGCTAGGGAGCAAAGGCGGATTCCACACTCCAGTGAAGCTGTGGGAATGGATTTTAGTAGATAGAATGCAATTATCCAAATCATAATTTACTCAGGACATAAATCTTTTGAAATAATAACACATTTAGCACATATAAAACATGATACACGTTCGAAGAACAAATGGTAATGTTTGTGCCAAAGATGTTTGAACTTCTAATAATTAATAACAAGCAAGGAAATTTCACAGCTGGAAGATTTCTTCTAGCTTTAGTTCACAGCATTTTTTTTTTTTTTTCAGGAAAACTTTCCTCAAACTTCTCCCTGTCTTCTGCAGGTCCCAAGTTTCCTCCCAAAGCTGTGCCAAGGCATAATTAAAAATAAAATTACCATCCTATAAATAAAGATTGCCAAATCTTAGGAAAACAAATAAAATTAAATTAAGATGGAATTCTAGATGTGGACAGTTTTTTAAAACTAAGAGTGTATAAATAAATTAGACATATAAATGCCCATAAATGTATGTATATGTATAAAGCCCACAAAAGCTCACACTTCGATATGAACCTTTGGTCCAGTCCAGCTCCAGCCAGATCTGATGGGATCTAGCTCACAGTGATGTTTTCTATTTTGCCAGATTTTAATCCAGAAGGGAACAGGTTACAACACTGTATAACTCTAAAACCACATGGAGAGGGCTATGATATATTCCCCTTTTGCCTCCTGTACCACCGCTGCTTTCAGAGAAGCATCAGTGTCATTTGAGAAGCACATATGGGACCAAACCTTATACTTCTGGGAGAGGAGGTGGTAGAGACCCAACACCCCATCAGCTGGTCAGATTGAAAACCCTCCTCAAGAGACCATGAGATTTAACCAACCTGTACACAGCCTCTCTGCAACTCCATGTCCTTCATATGCAGAATTCTAGTGAAGGAGTCTGATCCATAGCCAAATGCATGCCACGAGCCTTGGTTTTCTGAGCCTGACGGGGACTGGGTTGAACAGCCAGCTCTCACTGGAGCAGCTGGGGTAGTCTGGGATGTTTTTTTCATGAGAACAGTAAGCATTGTGTTGAAAAAAAAAAAAGAAGTCATGTCTCTGGACAACTTTTGGAGCCAGAATTCATTTCTCTCACACTGTTCTCCTGAAGCATCAACAATGGCCAATATTTTGAGCACTAGTGGCACATTGGCAAACTCACCAGTGCTCTAGGGTCTGTTTCTCATTTGTATATTTACATAAATTTCCATATGGCATGGAAAAAAACCCCAATAAATAGAGGTAGGAATGTAATTTCGTAGTTTTCCATGTAATTGAGGTTTTGTTCCTGCAAGCGGCAGGGCACTCATTGCCTGATTCAGCACAAGAATCTAAGCATTAGCTTTAAATTAAGATTGCGCTCAAGTGTCCAGAGCTGGAGTGCTCAGCCTTCTGCGCTCTCAGAGAAGCAGCCCAGGATGATGGCAACAGCACCGGTTTTTTTAGAGTTGGATAAATTTTTTAAGAGTTGGATAAATTTGCTTATAGCCGCTACAGGGATAGGAACCTTGGAAATAGGCTGGCATGGAGAGAGAAACTTTTAGAGGGATAGATCAGGCCATGGTGCAGAAGCAGGTGGATGTCTTGTTGAAATGCAATTTGTGCCCAGGTGCTGGAGGTGCATAGTAAGGGGCTTGAAGCCTTGTCTCAGTCTAGCAGGGAGTGCACCCATGTGCATACACATACACACCGTGTACGCTCAACACATACATCAGGATGGTTTCCTGGGTCATCCTTTTCCCTCAGCTTATTTCCATTAACAGGGGATCTTGCAGGAAGACTTGTAGTATCCTAAGCCCTGATTCCAGCTTGGGAAACAGGTTGTCCCTCAGCCTCTGTCAGGAGAGTATGCAGGTGAAGGAGAGGCAACATGAAGCTCCCTGCATGTGAGGAGGAAAGAGATGCAGTGAGTGTCCTGAAATTTATTCTTCCTATTAAAAAAAAAAATTAAATCCAGGGAAACAAACAAAAAATCCACCCATCCCAGCGCTATCATAGCAGCAACTTTGTTTTGAATAACTTTTCTAGGCACAGTTAAGCTGAGCAGGCTCCTTGAACCTTTCCTGCAGCAGGATCCCAGTGGGATTAAGGCTTTCTGAACTCTCCTGGCCCAACTTTCTCCCCTGCTCCTGCTTAGAGCTAGAGGGGAAATTGACTCATTTGGTTAAAAATAAAAACACTGCTATCTAAACTTTAATGGCTTTGTTTCTCATTGCTGCAGGCAGTGGTTCATAAGCATTCCAAACAGCACTTTGACTGCAAATGTACCGTTTTGGAAGCTATTCTACCTGAAAAACAGTATCTTTCATCTTTCTACCTTGCACGGCTGGGGGCTGGGAGCAACACCCATTCTGCTTCTGGCAGACACTGGTGAGGTGGTGGGGAGGTAAGAGAAAAGCTGACTTTGCTGTGAGAACAACCTCTGCTCCAGTCTTTCTGCCAGGGCTGGAGAGCAGGAGGCAGCCTGCAGATGGGCTCACGATGGAGACAGAGATACTGAGCTGACCCTGCACACCTCCCACATCTGGGTTTTCACTGCCAATGCTAACATGGACTAACATGCACTGATGTACAAACACCAGTTGAATCTTCCTAGCCCAGGGATCAATGGTAAAGAAGAGGGGAAAGCTGGACCTGGGGTTTGCTCTGCCCACCAGCACACACAAGCTGCTCCAGCGTTAGCTGCAGACTATAGCAGCCCTTGTTGAAACCTATTCCGTGCTGTCTTCACCACTAACATCACTTCTGCCAGGGCAGTTGTTTTAGACCACATATGCCATCAACTGCCATCACCTTCACGTTGCTGTGGAGACACAGCAGCCTCGCAAATGCTCACCTGGATGCAGCTGAGCCAGCATGCAGGGCTCACTTGCCTCCTCACAAATGCATGTATATTCCCCTTGCCTACATAAATCCCACTCAAACAGCAGGTTCATCTGTGTTTATGGGTGGGAAAGGCCATGGCAAGGTCTGGCATAGCTCCTCTCTGTAGTGGTCATCACTCCAGCCCTTTGCTTTAGAAAGCATCACAATTTTGCTGATGGGGACTTCTGATGTCGAGATGCTCGATTTTTAGGGTCTTTTTGTCTAACCTTTGACACGGTTCCCCATATTGATCCCATGGCAATGAGTTATCTCACTGATTTTTACATCACAGAATCTGGCTTAAAAGGNACTAAATATCATATTCTATTTGCCAGCTAATTACAGAATATCATTCAGTGCCTGCCGTCCAGCCCATCCCTGCTCTCCCCACTTTGGTGAGGCCCCGGGAATCGTAGTCTCATTAACCCGGCTGTGTTTGATCTGCTCTTATGTTTTCACTTGGCACCTGACCAGCAAAAAATATTGTTTGCTTTTTCCCTCTCTCCATGTAGTCTATTCCCAACATCACAGCCCCCTCCTCACCCAGGGACCTGTTGCTTACCCTTGGCAGTTATGCATCCAAG
>WAAB01017228.1:25447-58506 GCA_013389865.1 Piaya cayana | reverse complement strand
TGATTTTTTCCCTACACGTTCTCGCTTCGTCCCTATAGTTTACCCAGGATGCCTGCCCCTTACTCCAAAGCTCATAGGCCTAATGTTCTCTTACTGTAGTGGGCAAGTAGAGTATGTAATGCCTTTCTCTTTACAGTAGTAGTTTATGTATGTGAATGTTATCATGTCTTCACTGCTTGGTTGAGGTTTAGCAGTTCTCACTTTAGATTAGTGTAACCACTTCAGAAAATCCACAGATGCTCTAAGTTACTGATTGCTTTACAAAATACATCAACTTTGTTTTAGTTGATTTCATGGATCACATTAATACATAGGTTCATTCATGCTGAATTTGGAACCTTGGTTTGGACCCCAAAAAAGAGATAGCCGTGCAGTTATAGTGACCATGGGTAGTTGGAACAGTGGACATGCAATCTTTAAATCAAACTGCATGTACTAACCTGCAGGGCCTACTACCTCCTCTTGCTTTCCCGTACTTGAAGTTGAGTCCAGGAAACCATTAAGAATTTTGTGGCTCTTAATGTGGTATCTTGTGATTGTACACCTTGTTGTCATCTTGGCTTTTCTTGTTTTATTTTGTATTTAGACTGTTTTTCAAATTCAATATTAATTTTACTTTTCCTTTTACCAGTGCTTTTTGTCCCTCCTGGTTATAATGATGTCTGCACTGCTAGTTGCATCTCCTATTTTAGCATTGTTTAAAAAAAATAAATAAATAGCATTGACAAACATCCTGTTCTTTGAATCCTTTGGTTTGGGAAGGCCACCACTAGAGGTGGCTAAATATTTGTTTCCACAGGAGATATGGAACAATATCCTAATTTTTCATTTTCTATGTATTCTGCATGTGGCCTAGCCTTTAATTTTCAGTGCATCTTTTATTTATCTGAAAGTACGTATTTTGAACTCTCTCCTCCTTAATTAAATCATCACAAAATTAATATCTGTGATAATTAAAAAGTAGTGCATTGATCATAATATTTAACATAATGCATATAGAGAGGTTAAAAATAAGACTAAATGTAAAGCTATCAAATTATTTAAGCAGCTTGTGTCTCTTCGTGAGTACCAAAAAAGTGATTCTTTGTAAGGTTTAGCAACCACAAAAAATTGCCTTTTGTTTTCTACAGAACAAGTTGAAACTAATGTTTCCTGCTTAAAAATTTTAAGTGATTTTTAATTAATTATTTCTATTGCATAGTACCCAACATAAGGGTAGTATTCTAGAGAAAGCAGTAACATTTTAATACCACTTTAGACAAATTTACATATGTACATACAAGAAATAATCAGATTGGAACAAGGAATAAGAGAACTCTTGGTAAGACTGGGCTGAAGTGGGAAACTCATATAGTAGAAGAGATCAGAAAGGGCTTAATGGAGTTTGGATCTGCTCTTGTCAACTTATAGATGTGTTTACAAATGATCAGTTATGTTAGATTGATTAGCTTGTTTCAAAAGTAATAGGCCCTTTATTTCTCTAGGGCTTAGGGAATTCTTAAGGGATTTTAGATTTTTTAAGATGTTCTAGCATGAAAGAAAAAGGGGGGGAGGGGTGGGGAAGGATGCTACGTGGGTTTTATTGTTTGTTTTCATTTGTTTGGGGGGTTGGGGGTTTTTGATTGTTTTTTGGGGGAAGTGGTTGCTGTGGTTTTTTAGGTTTCCACTCTCAGAGTGAAGGTTTGTTTTCTTTGGGTCATGAACCATTTACTTCAGAATTTCTCCTGGCATAGACTGATACATTCTTTGTGACTTCCCTGGTACAGGTGTTTGTTGGCTGAAGATTGTAGATTTATTTCCGGGTTCTTTTTGTGATCACTTTTGCCTACCCTTTTTGCAACACTTTAAACTCAGAGTAGTGTCAGACGATACAATCAAACTACTCTTCTTACTTGTGTTTGTTTTCAAGTAAAGGAAGGGTGATCTTGAGAACAGCACCTTTACTTGGAGTTCATTTGTATTTTCCCTCTAATCAGAATAAATCTTTTAACTTCTTGCTTCAAAAGTAACAAGGAGCAGCCTTTTGTTTTTCACTGGTTGACAAGTAAGTGTGTGTGCCTCTTCTGCCCTTAAAAATGAATCTGTTAGTACATTCATCTGATCATCTGTTAAGAATGATATAAAGCTGGGGGAGCTGTGATAGCTGGCATAGCTAGATGTGTTTCTGAAGCATGTAATGAACAGAAGAGGTTATGTCTCTACATTACTTCTCAGTTGGTAGGCCAAAACGTTGGGGATTGCAAAGGGTTCTCTCAAGGAGTCTTCTTACTAACCTGCTATCTTTTACATACTTTGACCTCCTGTATTACCAAAGTAATTAATTCGTATTGTGCCCATCTGTGTTTTATCTGTTTATCTTGAAATACATTTTATAAGCTAAAAATTCCAGATGTATGCAACTAAAAATTCCGTATAGCTTGAACCTGGGTTTTTTTCTAAATTTGATGCCATGTGAAATATTCTTTACAGATTTTCTAAGTTCCTAGTAAATTTTCCTTTAGAAAATGAAACTCTATGCTATTATTCTTCTTTAAATAGAAAAGGAGTTCTGTATGGATGGACTACAGGGTTGGGGCAGGGGAGGGTTGTTAGAGGGTTTTTTGTTTTTTTTTTTTTTACTGTGTTACTATTCACAGTCTGAATTGCACTGTGGGCTTTTACTATGCTTTTAATGTGATTATTACGTTATGGTCAGGGAAGGAAGTTGGATGGTCATCAAGACTTAGCAAATTCTTGTTCAGTTTGTGTTGTTCCTTTAATTGTGGCTTTAGTAGCGAACAACAGTAAGGTTACTTCAAAAGTTTTTGAATGAACTAAGTAATACACATGCAGACGTGCACATACATACATTCCTGTGTAGCAGTCTTTTCAGTCTGTATACATTATAAGGCTATTCTGCTTTATGCAAAAATTACTTAGTATACTTTTTATTTATATTAGAGCAAGGACAAGATTGCATCCTACAGCAAAACTCCAAAAGTGGATAGGAGTGATGTGGGGAAGGAGATGAAAGAAAAGTCTTCCATGAAACGTAAACTTCCTTTTACTATTAGTCCATCCAGAAATGAAGATCGCAATTCAGACACAGGTAGAACCTTTTTATTTCCTTAACTAATTATTTGTTCATAAAATACGTCCTAATTTAATTAATTGTATATTACGATTTTATATTGATTTTATTTTTCCCTATAAAAAAGGATACTAAGTATGAAAGTTGCTTGCTTGCTTCTGATTGCTGCATCTTAGTCTGATAGGCTTTCATCCTTTCATTAGCAAGAGCTAGCATTCCAGCATAATTTATCTACATTTTCCAATTGTTTCCTAACCTCATTCTTTTGCTTCTGTTTTAATAATAAACCTTTCTTTTCATTGTCATCTCTAGAGGTTCTTTCACTTAAACAAGTAAACCGATGAAAGACATGTAAGTGCCTTGATTTGAGATGCACCTGTCAGCCTTTCATAGCCTTTTTGGGGGAGGGGGAGTGGGAAAGATTGGTAGATATACTGTCCTCCATATAAGAGAAAAGGTTGCTAATGTTATGGAACTAACAAAACTAACCATGGAGAGTGACCTTTCAGTCTAAGCCCTTATGATCATCCATTCAGGATAGCTTTTCTGCAGAGGGTGGTAGTTCTTACTGACTTCAGCGTTTTCTGTTAGAACTGGTTTCAAGACTTGAAAATAACATTCTTAACATGGCTCTTTTCAAATCAAGATTGAGGGATCTGGATGTCTTCCAAGAGTACCGTTAGTTCTGAGCCTAGATAGTGAGTTATCTATGTCATAGTTTGGTAGTAGTTCTGTTGGTAGCAAGAGGGTATCCGTGCCCTCTGGTCGGCCACCAGAATGCATGTTCCCCACATTTCTCAGAGGCTCAGTGCTACAGTTTCTTATACCATGCTCATTGTACATTTGAATATTTTCATAAACATGTAATTCCCTTAATAAACTTAGATTTACATGCAAAATAGGAGCATATACCACTATACCTAGTTAATTTTTGTCCAGGATTGATTCAGTGCTGAAGACTGGACTTCTGGATATTGCATACACATTTTTGTTACTGTGAAGATTATGTCGTATGAAACCCAAATTTGAAATAGTCACAATACTCTTGGCTTCAGATCTCTTTTCAGTGGGTTTACAGAATTCTAGAGTCTTAGACTATACCGCTTGATTCTGAAAAGACCATGTATAGATTAGTATGCTCCCAGCATCTGCATTATTAAATTTATTGCTTGATATTAGACCCTAAGTGTTTTTCATAATGGAAATAAATACATATAGAAGTAATATTTAGCACTTGTCTGATGCTTCTGTCTTGGAAATCTATTGTCATCTCTCCCCACTCCATCAGCTTTAAATAATTCATTGTCACAGCATCTTGTAAGGTAATGTAATTTTTTGTGTTTTCCTTGCTATAGCACCTATTGTCACCAGTTGTCACAAACAAGATGAATTACTCTAGGTACTTAGACATAAACCAAAAGACAATGCGTGCACTACATAATGTTGTTACAGGTTGTAGCAGGGAGATTAAATAAACTGTTCAAATAGGGGCAATAAATACTTAATATGACCATAGAAGTCAATAGCTTTTAATTACTGTGTAGCAAACATCACAGCTTATTGTCCATTTCATTACTTCTGAGGTAAGTAGGTAAGAGCAACTACTCTGTTTCACAGATGAAGAACTTGCTACCCAAGCTTTCCAGAACCCTTAGAGCCAGGAACATTACTAGGATGAAAGAACAGTTCTTATAGTGCTGATCCTGTACCTAATCGGTGAGAATGAACCACTTAGAAAGCTACCATGTTTGGCACTGACATGGATTAGGACTGACAGGAGTGATTGTGAAATGCAGTGCTGCTTCTGACACAAACTTGGCATTAGACATCGAAAAGATTTACATCTGACAGATACTTCTGATACTTCGGGAAAGTCTGTAGTGGTGTTCCAGGGAAATGTTCGAAGGTTGTGTATACAACTCGTAATTAGAAATATTCTGAAAAAAACATGTGGTACTAGTTCTTTCTTCCCACTGCCCATTACAGTTCCAGGACATATTCTTTCCCTATAGCTTTACTTTTAGTACCTTTTGCACTGTGGTTTTTTTCAGAGTTCAGAGTAGCAAGATGTTCTTATTACTTTGCTAAATGGTTTCTCTGCAACAGATAAGACCATTGAGTTTGATTTTTCAAATGTTTTTAAAGATTTAGAGTCTTCTAAAAATGTGTCTAGGTGAACAAAAATCAAGAAATACCATAAAAAGTGGCTCCTGGATAAAAAAAAAATTATTAATGGCTTAATTTAATAAATGGTTTCTCTCCAAGATACACAATAGTGTTGCTAGCTGAGACTTCATGATAATTTGGTTTCTTCCTGTTTAGGCAGGTAAGTCTGTCAAAGAATGTAAATACCTAATTGTTAGAGCTTTGCATCATTAAAGCTGCCTTGATTCTATCTCAAGAGTATTCATTCATTGCTTTATTCTTGTAAAAACTGCCAGCAACCACTCCACCTCTCGCCTCTTTTTATGGTGAGGTTCTTTTGGTTCAGGTATTGTCTAGAAACTATTAAGTGATAATAAATACGGACAGCCAAATAACATTAACTTGGATTTCTTGAATTTGATTCCAGCAAAGCGGTACATAAAATAAGATTTGCACCCAGTCAGTTTTGGCAAGACTGAAATTAAACAGCATTTGTACTGTTCCAGGAGAGTCTAGAACAATTCTAGGCCTCCTGTTTTTCTGTATTCAGATTTAAATCTTGTTTTGCCTAAGAAGCTGCTGGAGTGGAATGGAATTGAAATGAAAACAAAACAAAATGAAACATTTAGGTTGGAAAAGATATTTAAGATCATCAAGTCCACCTGTAACCTTAGCACTGCCAAGTCCACTGCTAAGCCGTGTCCCTAAGTGTCACACATACGCATCTTTTAAATAGCTCCAGGGATAGTGACTCAACCACTTCCCTGGCCAGCCTGTGCCAGTGCCTGATAACCCAACTATCTAATTAGTATTAAATATTTTCGGGTTTAGCCTTTAGGTTACTTTCCTAATAATGTCATGTTTGTTAGGACCGAATCCAATTGTCTAAATATAGTGCAGTGCTAGTTGAGGTGCATGCATCAGCTAAATCTGCATAGAGCTGAAAGGTAATGTGAGTCACAGGAGACTTGTGGCCTTCAGAAGAAGCCAGTGGGACAATGACAGCACCTGAGATTGCATTCCATAACTGCTTTTAAGCAACAACGTTCTATTTTGGGTGTCTTTTGCTGTGCAGGGGTGTGTCTGTCGCACTGTCCCGGTTTGGATGGCTACCCTGCTGGGGACTCTGTTGTCACATTCCCATTCTTTGATCAGAGCAAGCACAAAAAGCTGCTACAAAATACACATACTGGAGTCAAATATATTTATACTGTAAATTCTGCAGTATAGCTTTAACCTATTTAAGTCAGTCTTATGAAGGATTCTAGACATGGGCTTTGATTAAGACCTGTAGAATTGATGGTGGAAGGAGAAGCATTTTTCATAGTTTTTTAGGAAGTTCTCTTAGACTATTTAAATAGTGCTATTTAAATTTTGTTAGTTTATTTAATTAGTCTGGTTATTTTGAAATCACCTCTAATGTGATCAGAAAAAAACTTCTCATTTTGAAGATAAGCATTTTGTTGTTACATAGCCAATTATTCAGGAAGAACAACAGGAGTTACAGTTTCACTGAATGTGCTAATTTGTGATCTTTCCTTGGGAATTCTCCAGAATTTCTATTTATAGTAGCTTCTCATTTTTTTTCTCTGACCTCTTCATTTTCTCTCCTTAAAGGAGTCCAAACACAGCACAGTCATTTTTCCTTTAGCATTTAATTGACATCCAGAAAAGCAAAACAACTGACCTCTTTATGTTCCACATGAATATCACAGTAACACAGTTTCTGTACTTGTGCTTCCGGTAGGACAGAGGTTAGTGGGGCTGTTAAAGGGACTGTTTACACACTGTGTTACTGCTTGCTGGATTTAAACTTACTGTTCAATATTACAAGTTTTTTAAGCTGTTGTTTTGGCTGGAGGCAGGAAAGTGGAGTTGGTTTCAAGTGTGTATGTGTGTTGGTTTGGTTAAATAAATCTGTTGTAAATGCAATTTATTAGGTACCTTGATATCTCTACATTATACAGCATACTGTGAGGTCTCTTCATCACATTCTAATCTTTCTCTTTCACTGAGGATAGGAAGCAGCAGTCAATCATGCTGTGTTCTCTTTAAAATAACTTAAGTCAGGTCACCGCAGTCACACTGATTTCAGCAGCTGTGTCCTCTTAATGTTGTCATCTGCAGAACTGATCATCTTGATCTGTGTTCTACGGTTGTTAGTAATGAGCATATTAGTCTTTTGTTGTATGTTACTCAATCTTATAACTTCCTTAGAAATGTTTATTTCAAGCAATTAATATCTTATGTTTTCACATTTCTATTTCTAAAACCTATTATTTCTTAAAATTTGCACTATGATGGGAATTTTACATGAAACCAAACTGTCACAAGCCCTGAAGTTTTGATTTTATCTTTTTAGTTTATATCATTTATCCACTAAGGGGGCTATTCGAACAAATAGAATATTCTGTTAGTTTGGCATGATTTGTTTCATGAAATCCACATAATTAATTATTTAATAATTTGTTTTCCTGATGCATTTACAAATTACTTAACTGGGAATTTGTAACTTATCCAAATAAAAATAAAACCCAGACACGTTATTGGTTGCCTAGGGACGTAATCTATCATGCATAAGGTTTCCTAAAATGATCACTGGTGATTGTAGTGTTTCTTGTGCCAGTATCTTTAAGTACTGTGAATTAATTTCATGAAGTTTGTATACAAATAGGTGCTCAAATGCACCTAAATGACCGTTTCACATAACTCGGCTATTTTTAAATTCTTTTTTTAAAGTATAAGTTGAAGAGCTTACATTGCAAATGGAAAGCTTAAAAGGAATGTTGTCCAGATAGATTTGATGGCATATTATAAAAGTTATTACATAAAGATAAGTGAACATGAAGCCACTTGGAACAGTTTTGATTTTTATTCTTTTACTAAGAAGTTCTCGGGTGGTTTGTTTCTAACTGCTGAAGAACACCAAAAAGTGACAAAAAAAATCAATGTAAAAGAAAATATTTGTATTCCATAGACTTTGAAAACAAAATACTTAAAACCTAAAAAAAAAAAGGCAAGTCCACAATCCTAATTCACTTCAACAGTCAATTTTACAGATTAACTTCTACCTGAACTTAATTTTTTAAGCTGACATTATACTCTGTTAATGAAGTTATTACTGTTTAAATTTTATAAACATCAAGTACATAGCCTTGCGAAGTTTGCTGTTACCATGAGACAGAGAGTATCTAAAAAGTCAAAGTTCCTGAATACTAAGTTGAAGATCTGCTGCTAAATAGAGTGTAGTGTAGTGCAGGTTGATATTCTTGGAGCAGTGAAAACAAATTTTAGAATATATCCTGCAATAAGCTTAATGAGACTTCCCAATAATTTGTAAGATTTTTTCTGTGTAAATCTGTTCTTCATCACAAGCTGCATTGTTTTTTCCCTCAAATTTAAAAAAAAAAAAAGGTAGGGGATTTACTACCGTATTTATTTATTGGTGTATAAAAATTACTTTTGTATGCCCTACTCCCTTCCTTTTGCTTCCTTATACCCCTTTTGTCCTACCTTGGTTTATCATGAGTTACTGAGGGGTGTGGTTTAGAGATTGGTAGGAATGGTTGGACTAGATGATCTGGTGGGTCTCTTCCAGCCTGGTGATTCTATGATTCTGTGGTCTTGTACATTCAGAAGCAGAGCATGCGCATGAGATCTATGGGGAAAAGCAATAGCCTCTTGCAGGACATACTCCACTGAATGGATTTTCAGGTGCACCTGCTGTAGTCCTGAGGTTTTAAGTTTGTTGTTGTTTATATTAATTTTGTGTATTGGTGTGTATACATTTACTGAAAACACGTATGAATTCTTTCATAAATTTTAATAAAATTCTGTCCTTTTTGAGTAGTAAAGGCTTAATTACAGTATAGCTTGGTGAGAGCAATTGTATTGTTATTTGCTGTATTTAATTGGTAAGCTCTAGAAATGCTTTGCAAAGCTGTGTAAACAAAGAGTAATAGAAGAATCATTTGCCTCACTGCTGAAATGCATTGGAATATGTAACTGAAGGATCTTCATGTTTTTGACAGCACTAAACAGGATATGGGAGTAAACAGCATGCATTTACTTAGTAGGATTTTCTAACAAAACAATTTTAAAAAACCCAAAACCCGACAGATAAAAATACCTTTAAAAAGTACACTGTATAGTAAAAAAAGTAAAAGCTAGGTTATAGAAAGATTTATTTCACTTACTTTGGTTTACTATTTTCTCAAGATGATAATAGTTATAAAATGGTAAAAATAAGTTGGAAGGAAAATGGATGTTTTTCAAGAATCATGAGCAGTAAATAGTGTAAGCTAAGGTACAGCACATCATGCTAGACAAACTGAAATGTGTTGTTTTGATCAAAGTGCTGAACTAGTCAGTGAAGGATGTGATGTACATTATCCTTGCATATTCATAATGAAAGTTGAAAGTCCAATTTCATTGTAGGTTTTCTTTACATTTTCCTATGCAGGCATTCTACCAGTAAGGCAGTTGTGTTGATTTGGAGCATGACGTGCGTGCAGTTTAGGAAAGGCTTATCAATTACTTCTGTGAAATGGATCTTACTTCCTTTTTAAGCATGAGGGATAAATGTATAAGGGGTTTGGGGGTTTTTTGGGTTTTTTTTGGTTTTTTATATATATGTAGGTCTGTAGCTTTCCATTCTTAAAATAGTCTTACTCATAACTGTTTTGTTTGTAAAATCATGTATTTCTTTTTTGGTCACAGTGAAATTCAGTGTGCGCACTCTTTACGTGCCTTCCTATGTCTCAAGAGCATTGCATTACTGGAACCTGTGTCTGTAATCAAGCCTAGAAGATGAGACTTAGAGAAGGCTAGGAAGGCAGAAAATAAGTCGTGAGGGAACAAGTGAAACGAGCACAGAGAGGGCCTAAGACAGAAGTGGAGAAAATCAGAAGATAAAAAAGAGTCAGCTTTGGGCTTAATGAAATATGCAACGGCATGGTTAGGAACCTCAAAGGGACTTAAACTTCTAAATTGTAATTTTTATTAATTTTTGTCTCTGCAGACAAAAAATTCACTGCAAACAGTGAAATTTGCCTCAATGGAGTCTTTTATTTTAAGATTGTTTCTTTTGAAGATGATAGGTTGTGGGTTTTTTTAATAAAGTTTTTACTGTACAGGTGTTTGAGGCTGACATTTGGGAAAGGAAACTGAGACACCTATATAATCATGGGGACAGTGATAAAAATAAAATCCCCACCTCTGACTTTGACTTAGCTTAATTGTATTTCCACGATTTTTTTAGTATGGCCCAAAATACTGAGATTAACTAAAACAGAGTGAACACTAACATGTGAGTAATATAAGTTACTTACAAGATATAAAATATTGAATTTGATAAGAACTTGGTAGGACAGAAAAAGAGCAGTTGCCTGGAAAGACGATATAATTACATAAAATGAATGGTTTTCACTGCATGTAAATGCAAACTAATATGTCTTGAGAAAATACGGTTAAACCATAATAAACAGTTAAAACATAATAAACTCTGGAAAATAGTTGTACTAAAAGAAATTTGATACATTGAGAGTTTGTTCTGGTTTGATGTTAATACCATTAAATACTGCTCCAATTTAAAAAATTTGATCAAAGTCACTTAATTGCAAATTGTTTGCTTTCTGTAAATGCCTGTGTTTGGTTTATAAGACCTTTAAACAGAAAAATGAAGGAAGAACTTTTGAAAAGAATGGAAGACACAGACCAAAGTTTCCAAATTACACAAAAAAAATACTGCTTTTGAAATGTGTTAGGTATTAAAGTTGTCTGATTTCAGAGTACATTTAACCAGTCTGAAGATCTGTGAGAGTTTGTAGGTACTGAAAGCTTTAGAAATTATCTTCTTATTCCGAAGTGTAATTTTAGCTCCTGGTTGAAACTTGGACATGAAATATTAAACAACTTCTGTAAATATTGAGAAAAATAAAGAACTTTTGTATATAAAATAGCTGAGTGCTTTTGAAGGATATTGATTTTTAAGAAGTTGCTCTAGGGAGAAGTAACAGGTTAAATTTGAGAAAAACAATCTGGCCTCTTCTCCCAAGAAACAGGGTGCAGGGCGAGAGGGAATGGCCTCAAGCTCTGCCAGGGGAGGTTCATGCCGGACATCAGAAAAAGATTTTTCACAGAAAGGGTCATTGGGCACTGGAACAGGCTGCCCAGGGAGGTAGTTTAGTGGTTGATAGGAATGGTTGGACTCGATGATCCAGTGGGTTTTTTTCCAACCTTGTGATTCTGTGATTCAGTTACCTAACATATGCCTGTATTTTCCTAATTTTTAATGTGGTGTCTTGAGAGAAGAAGAATAGAACACAGTCTGGGACCTATATTCAAGACTGATAGTTGACTAACTGATCTTACAGAATTTTTTAAGGTTCTGTCTCACTTCTCTGAGAATTAAAGTTGTGGCATATACAGTCTTCCTGCTGTGAAACAGGTTTTTGATCTTTTAGAATATTTAGCCATCCTCCTTACAACTTTAAGTGCTTTAACTCAATGGCTTATTAACCTGATTTGATTAGAATGGGTAACCAAAACTAATGCAAATGCACTAAATTAGAGATGCAATTTCTGGTTTTTATCACCTGCCACCAATCACCAGTTCACATACCATAAAAGGTTGTGTTTATTTCTAGAAAATTGTTCTAGTAGAACAGCAGCTTGAGTTTATAAATGTTAATATTTCCAGAGAAGGAAGGTCCGGAGAAAAAGAAAATGAAGAAGGATGCTGGAAATAAGAAATCAGCACCGGTTAGCATTCTTTTTGGTTATCCTCTGTCTGAGCGCAAACAGATGGCACTTCTCATGCAGATGACAGCAAGAGACAACAGTCCAGGTGATCTTAGAAAGTTAACATTTTTTTCCTCCTGCCTGTTTAATTCCATCCCAGTCAAAATATTCTAAGCCCTGATGTTTTTCCACAGTCTTTGATTTTTATTGGAATTGTTTCAATTTTTCATAATTGTGATGAAACTCTTATTTTGGATTGACAGGTAATTTGAAGAAAAAAATCTTGGACAAAGCTTTGTGTTATGATAGCTATAAAATGTGGAAATCTTTTCTTCCTTCAATTGTTTTTGTCTCTCAAACACTGTTCCATATGCATTATTGAAGAACTGAAATGTTATCTGTTTGTTTGGGGGTTTTTTTGAACTTTAACTACTGTCTCATTGTCTGAATTTGGAGCAGGATTTTAATTTAGAAGAAAACTGGATAGTTTTATTAGGATTTAATTAGAGAGAGGAGACACCTTTCTTAATTCCAAACTTTGAATTGTCTTTGGTCCCATTGTATTTTTAAAAAGTATTTATAGACTTTTATGTTCTACAGGTGTAATGTTTCTACAGAATTGGCATTTAAAAGTGCATAGCTGCATTTCCTTAAGAATCTATCCAGGCCACCCAAAATCACTTGTGTTGGTACAGCTGAATTGCTGCATGGAATACAATACACAAACAATAATTCCATCAACTGCCATCCTTCTACCTAAAATATAGTGGAATTGGGCTGGAGGAGGAGGAAGCAAAATAGATACTAGTTTGCATGATCACACTTTGTCTTGTTTCAGCAGAATTTATAACAGAGTGTGTGAACCTTGTAGTTTGGCTAGACTTCATCTGCCCTTGAAACCTACTTTAAAAATAGCGAGATTTTGCAAAATGCCCTTTTGCACATTGCAGATGGATGTTGTGTTAATGAAGTGTCCAATGCATCCTTTATTTAAATGTAATTATTCACAGATTATTGGCATCTTTGAATGGAAGTGGTAAAATGGGGTGAAGTAAAACTGCTGTTAAATAACTTAGAGTAACCATTGAAAAACTTATTTTGTAGATTCCACCTTAAATCAACCCTTACAAACAACACCAGCGCAAAAGAAAACTCCAAGCTCTTCTTCAAGACAAAAAGACAAAGTTAATAAGAGAAATGAACGGGGCGAAACTCCTCTACACTTGGCAGCAATTCGAGGGGACGTTAAACAAGTTAAGGAGCTAATCAGTTTAGGTGCAAATGTGAATGTAAAAGATTTTGCAGGTAAGTTCTCTTGACTGTACAAATTCAAAATTAATGCTGAAGTTGTTATTAGAGGTTTAATTTCAATTCATGCTATGTGCAAACAAAAATATCATTCAAAACTTATAAGAAATCCCATTTTTTTAATTTCCGATAGCAGTGGCATTACTGGGCCACTATGGTGCATAGTACGTTATTAGAGCAGTATATTGATACCTAGAGCTTTCAGTTGTGGCCAGGGTCTTTGCGTACTAAGTAGTTACAAAAGTATGTATGCACCCTTGGTAAACTTTATAGAATTATACTAGGCAAAGTCAGTTTTGCTTTTGATACTCTCACAGTAGTTAAGTTTCTACCTATTTTAGTAAAAAAATTTCCGGCAGAATATATATAAGATCCACAAAGTAGTGCTTTCACAGAAGAGTTCAGTAGTTGTCAGTTGTTGATTGGCCAGGCACTAAATTATTTGCATTTACATACTGAGATAAGCCAAAGTACTTGCTAGTTTTAACTCACCCAGTGTAAAAGGGCACAGGAGCGAGAGTACTGGGTAGAGGTTTAGCACATAGGAGATGAGGGTAACAAGGAGGTATGGAACAAAGTGAAAGGAAAGCTAAATCAGAAGATAAAGGGTCAAGTGAGGTGTGGATGTTATTGTGGGTTGGCTTCTAAGAGACATCTATGAAATTATAAGATTTAATAGATACTTGTTTCTTAAATGAAAGGACAACTCTAAAAAATACAGTACCAAGTGTGCGTTGTGTAAACTGCATAGCTAGCTGCTCCTAATACTCTGCCTCTCAACATTGTCTGTAAACACTGGCTCTTTTGCCTCTGCAGTAGAAGTGAATCTTGGGAAAGTGAGGAAGTAACTGTAAGCAATGGCCATGTTGCTTTTGGTTTTATTCAAGGAGAATGTGCTTCCAATGGGAGGAGTAAAGCTGAAGAAGATGACAGAATTTATAGGGAGCTGCTGGCACCCCAAAAGAATAAAGATAATATTGAGAATTCTAAGTAGTATAGTTAAGTGGAAACACTAGTAGTTTCAGGGTTTTAGAGGCATTGCGTAATAGAAGCAAAAATATAATGAAGGTCTGAATGAGAATTTTAATTAGACTTGCAGCAAAGCTCGGTTTATGGGTTGAATGATTATAGGTTATATTATATTCTCTGTGGGAATGGGCAAGATGAGCTGAGAGAGGAGAAATTAAGAACTACAGGTTACAATTAGTTGTAACTCAGACTTGACATAAAGAGAATATATTTATGAGATGGACTATAATTTTGATTTTCGGTGAGAAACAGATCAGTAATTTCTTGGTTTATGGAGGGTAGCTGAATTTGTGTTTGAAGATAAGACTGCCCAACACTGGCATGTGGAGGAAGAAAAGGAAGGAAGCAGAAGCAGAGCCCCGTGAGATCTTCAGAGAAGTTGAGAAGAACTTTTTGAGAAGAACAATTTGAGAAAAGGAGGGGGAGGTCCAGGGAAAGACAGACCCATAGAAATCACAGGGAGAATAGAAACACTTCAAGAAAAGATGTCGTGGTGGGTTGACTCTGGCTGACTGCCAGACACTCACCCAGCTTCTCTCTTCCTTCCCCTCCTCAAGGGGGCAAGGGAAGAAAATAAGATGTAAAAAAGCCCTTATATGTTGAGTTAAAGGCAGTTGAATAAGAAAAGCAAAAGCTGCACATGCAAGCAGAGGAAAAAGGAATTAGTTCACTGTTTTCCATCAGCAGGAAAATGCCCAGGCACTTTCTGGGAAGCAGGGCCTCAGCAGGTATATGTGTTGCTTGGGAAGACAAACGCTGTAACTACAAACATCCCCCCTTCCTTATCCTTTCCCTGAGCTTTTACTGCTGGCCATGACATCATATGGTAGAGAATATACCCTCTGCCAGTTTGGGTCAGCTGTCCTGGCTATGTGCCCTCCCAATCTCTTGCCTGAGGGGAGGGAAGGGAGACAGAAAGCCCTGACACTGTGCAAGCACTATTCAGCAGCAGCCAAATCACTGGAGTGTTATTAACGCTGTTTTAGCCCCAAACACTACGCACAGCTCTGTATGGGCTGCTATGAAGGACATTAACTTCATAGCTTCATCACAGCCTGACCTGGTACAGATATTTAACTAGTTTTGAAGGCAGATGAAAGGCTGAGGAGAACGGCTGAGAGCTGGTTCTGAGAATCAATTTGGAGTAATTTGTTAAAGCCTTCATTCAAAACTCTGGAGGAGGTGTCTGGGATCAAGTGAAATACTTTTCCATTGATAATCCAAAATGAGAGGCAGAGGTAGCTGACTGAGCTTCAAAATCCTGTGCAGAGCAAGAAGTAAAGAAGAGATGTAGAGGATCTGAATGGTGAGTCATGAGTGGAGAAAAATAAGAATTTAGGATGCTGTGAGGTTTAAAGAATTAGAGGGTTTTTTAGCTAAGAATTTGGCAGAACTAAATGAGCAGAAAATGAATTGGTAATGGAGGAAAGAAACCTGCTCATGGGATATCTGCCAGAATGATACTGCTGTGTGAAAATAAGAGTAAGGGAAACAGATGTCGAGAGCAAGCCAGAACTAGAGTTGGCAAGACAGACATTGTCATAAGATAGAAAGAAGGGCAAAGCAGTAAAACATGGAAAAGAATGAATTATGGAGAGAATTAATAAGGGGAAAGAAGACAGGGATCAGAAGATTGAGAGCAGAAAAGTGTCATCATTGTGGGTAAGTGGGAAAAGGGCAAAGGACAAGAAAATGGGAAGAAGGTGGTGGTAGCCAGGCAGTGTTGGAAGTGACTGACCTAAGTGATGACTGGAGAGGAAATCTGGTATATCATTGTTCTAAAATAAGGTAGAACTTTTTTCTATTAACTTCTAATATATTAGAAGCTAGGTAAGTTAGAGGTTTCTTGTACCTCCTCTTCATGTATGTACAAGACCATTACTGATCAGATACAGAGTTCAGGTGAATAAACTCTTCCATTAGTTTATTATGTTGGAAACAAAGTTGAATACCTTCTCAAAACTGGGGTTTGAGAAGGCATCAGCAGCTATAGGGCAGCTACAAAGTGGAAACTATCAAGCTGGGGAAGGGGAAATTGAGGTGAAGAATACAGTGTGCGTGATTGATCATTGTCTTCAGTTGAGGCTGTGCTACAAAAAATGAGCACTGAACTTAAGATTATCAACATGGGAACCAAAACTGATAAAAATTACTCACATTCTAGGAAATACCAGGAAGAAGTTCTCTGCCAGTGTTTACTAATAGCTTACTATCTAGACTAAAAGCTACTGAATGTTAGTGATTGCTGGTACTTATTCACTGGCTCTAAAGGAGAACTGGTTGTGATAATTTGCCATACTTATTCTTTCTGTAGTGGTTTCTAGACTGTTTCCATATAGAACAATGTTACTTATATGGACATAACATTGTGCTCAAATGCTCACTAGTCAAAGAATTTCTAACATGTTTACCCTGGGGGCTTTGTACCAGATTTTGTCTTTTGCTATTTTGTTAGTGATTTCTTTGTTCAATTTAATCACAGTATTTATTTGGAATTTGTCATGAGTCTTGATAAGGCATGTGTTATTCATCAGGTAGGTGGCATTACTATCTTGCCAACTACTGTTTGTGAGTGTATTTCAAAATGTTTCAAGGCAATAGAGATATATAGCACAGGAGAAAACCCAAACAAATCTTTGACCTTACACTTCCCACTCTTCGCTCTAGGTTGGACTCCACTGCATGAAGCTTGTAATGTTGGTTACTATGATGTTGCTAAAGTCCTGATAGCAGCTGGAGCCGATGTGAACACACAGGGCTTGGATGATGATACGCCACTTCATGATTCTGCTAGTAGTGGGCATAGAAATGTGAGTGTACTGGAAGAGTGGGAGGGGAATAAATAGTTGA
Source organism: Piaya cayana (assembly GCA_013389865.1). NCBI lineage: Eukaryota > Metazoa > Chordata > Aves > Cuculiformes > Coccyzidae > Piaya > Piaya cayana. Next base: position 41,363 of record WAAB01017228.1, on the reverse strand, counting down.
TTTGGAATGCTCAGTTTTTAGAACAAATCCTAACTGTCCTGACTGCTGTCATATGGTTTTATAATTCCGCTTCTGCTGTTTTGGGGCCATCTTAAAGTTGCTTTGGGTTTCTTTGTTTCATCTTGCTTTTCATCTTACTTCTTTAGCCAGATATTTTCTACCAGTATCTGTTTTCTTAAATATTTAAAAGTTTCACTTTTACCTTTTTAATGAAGAAACATTTTGATTACTTTTTTGAGATAGATTTTACTGTATAGAATTCTCAAAAGGAAAACGTCTCTGAACAATATACTGTGGGTTTGTATATATATATAGGCATATAAATATTTAAAGGTATGTAGTCTACATTTATTTTAATGTATTTGTTCATGGTCTTTGAAATAGAGGACTGATGTGTATATATTCTTAATATATTTTTTTTAATCTACCTATATGCAATATGATAAATAAATATGGTAATATACCAGTATGACTTAGGGGAGAAGATACATGGAGCACTTTAGGTATTTGACATTAATTTTTAAATTTGTTCTTGTTTTCTGCAAACTATATGCAGAGTTATTCTGCTCTCCCGTTGTATCTCTTTTATTTCATTACTAGTGTGTGTGATCTGCTATATAAAGAAAACATCCTTAAATCAAGTATACCTTCCAAACAAAGTATTTGATTGAAAGAATCTTCTGAAAAGGCTAGAGAAATTAATTATGCTAATCTGAATGTGAAATTTAGCTGTTTTAGGAACCGTTTCTTAGGGGTATCTAAACGCAAATGGGTCTTCAGATTAAACTTGTTTGAGATTTTGGGGAACAGGACCTCTTGCTTGTCTTGTTTTGGTACATGTACTTGTGACCACCTTGCTGATGTTATGTATCAGAGAAATTCTGAAATTTGTTGTTAACATATCAGTGTCTGCTCAGTTTCCCTATTCACAGAATGTAGGACAAAAAACCCCATAACTCATCCTGGATACTGTGCTGAAATTGCTGTGGCCTTGGTACCATTGTAACTTAACAATTTGTTGAGTTTGATGCTAGAGAAATGGATTTTGCTGTGTTGTATTCAGTTGGGGATAAGGGTAGTTTGTTCCTCCAATAAAGTGCTTGGATCACTATCAGGACTTCTCTGAAATGTTATGGAAACCAATATTACTGCTGCTGGAAAAACTTTTCCTGTTCCTTAGAGTTAAATGCTATAAAATTTGGAGCAAGGAGGTGATTCAAGTGCAGAGGAATTGAGAGCTTGGTAGGTGAGGATCCAGATGAGTCGTGTGAGAAAATTCTAGAACAGCAAGAACAGAAGGCCACTGCTGCTTTTCTTTATGTTGATGCTTTGTCTGTGTAACACAGAGCAACTTTCTTTAGTCTTCCTGATGACCCTTTTTAACAGGCAGATTACATATACCTAGACTTTGCATTCCAGTTGCTTAAATCTTGCTTTGCAGTCTTGGTCTTATGGGTTTAGGGTTGCAGATCACATTATCTGCGTTTCATGTGCAATGGAAGATTTTAATGCTGGTCCAGTAACATGTTGTGGAAGACCTAAAAGCTCATTTCTTTAATGCTGCAGATTGTGAAGCTGTTGCTTCGACATGGTGGAAATCCATTTCAAGCCAATAAGCATGGGGAGAGACCTGTTGATGTTGCTGAAACTGAAGAACTGGAAATGCTGTTGAAAAGAGAGGTGCCCATCTCTGATGATGAGGACAGTTGCTCAGGTAAAAGCAGCTATTTAATTGCATACTTCAAGTGCATCAATTCACGTGAAATTAGATGGTTTTAATCTTTTGCATAGTGTTAGCTGTTAAGAATTGTTGCACGTAGCAATTAATATTGCTGAGGTAGTTTTCCACTTCAGGCTTTAAAGGGAATTTTCGTACCTTTTAGTTGAATTTAGTTGTCTGAAATGTTTATTCTGACTTTTATTCTTCTCTCACACTCTTTAGTAAGCCCTTCTCACTATCCAAATCAGCCTTACCTCAGAATGGTGTTTTTACCAGAGAAAGATACAGAGAAAAATACTGTTTTTATTATAATGTGAAGTGGTTTCCAAGAGGTCTTCCTTGGTTAAAATATTCTTTAGTAGATTAATTGGTAGCTAGTGTCACACATGAGTATCACTTGGTTACAGTTTGTGAAGTCCCTGCCAGTGGGGGTGTTACTGGTTTGTGAAGGTCACCAGGTAGCTTGTTTATGTGGAGACAGTAATTCTTGGCTCCTACTGTACTTCTGCAGATTAAGGAGCTGAAAGAGCTATGTCTCCTTGGAAGCAACAGATTCTTGACCATTAGTAACTTGCTTGAGTGTCAGGCAGGAACATTTTGTTCTGCTTTCACAGAATCTTCAGGAATTCTGATTCCTTAGAGTAAAAGAAATCACGTGGATTGAAAACTGGCTGAATGGCCAGGCCCAGAAGGTGGTGAACAGTGGCACAAAATTTAATTGGAGGCCAGTAACTAGCAGCGTAGCTCAAGGGTCAGTACTGGTTCCAGTCCTGTTTATCATCTTCATTAATGAGTGCGGTAGAGCATAACATTGGGAATTTTGTTGATGATGCAGGACTGGAGTATCTCTTCTGTGAGGAGGGCTGAGAGAGCTGGAACTTCTCAGCTGGGAGAAGACAAGGCTCAGGGATATCTTACTAATGTGTACAAATACCTGAAGGAAGGGTACAAAGAGGACAGAGCCAGGCTCTTTTCAGTGGTGCCCCATGACAGGTCCCTCTGAACAGCAGGAAACAGTTTTCCACTGTGTGAGAGTGATAGAGCACTGGCACAGGTTGTCCAGGGAGGTTGTGGAGTCTCCCATTATTGGAGATGTTCAAAACCTGTCTGGCTGTGATCCTGGGAACTGGTTCTGGGTGGCCCTGCTTGAGCAGGCTTGTTGGAAGGGATGGTCTCCAGAGTCTCCTTCCAACCTCAGCCATTCTGCGATTCTGTGACAGTTACATGAGGGAGAGCAGTGTGTCACATGTTTGTTAAAGTCAGTTTATTTTTCCCCTGACAATAAACAAAACTAAACCAAACCAAACCAAGATATATTTTTAAAAGTATATAAAAATTAGGTATCGTATAGAAAAAGCTGGTAGCATGTAATATGTTCTGGGAGAGACAGATTGTATAGGAGATAATAGGGACTTCTGGGATCTATTTTATTGATACTGTGTGGTTGAATACAGTGTAACCAAGAAGCTTGTAAGGTTTTTGTCTTAACCATGGCGTACTGACAGTTTGATCCACAGGATCCCCATGGAATTGGGGGGGAATTTTGAAGCAGAACAGTTTTTTTTTCCTCATTCAAACATTTAATGCATTGAAACTGCTTCATTGCTTTCCTTACGCTATTATTTGAAACTCTTGTTACTTTTTATTTAGTATGTAAAATCTCTAGTCCACAGTACTGAATATTGCAATACTCAATGCTTTTTAAAAAGCAGATTGATAGATTCAGCTGAAGAGGCTTATCTTGGGACCTTATTTTGAGGGAATGATACATCCAGAAATACTTAAATATTTTTGAGTTCTAGGTTTTCATGTGATCAGGTAGTGATAACGCTCCACATGTTTCCTAAAATTTAATTTTGGGAACAGTTGATAGGTTTACAGTTTGGATTTCTAAGTCCAAGACATGGAGTACAACATAACTTGTTCCATGCTCTGCACTTGTATAGCAGAGAGCAGTTGGAGTGAATTATAGCATAGTTTACTTCAGGCTGTCCGTATCAGGTGCATCAGGATTCATGAGGGAATTTCTGTAGATGAGCAGCATTTTATCTCTTAAAAATAGAAGCTGATCTGCTCTTGAAATGTTACTAAATAGTTCATGCAGAGGAACATAATTTAGTAGTTAGAGAGCATAAGAGTTGATGAGTTCCTAGAGGAATGAGTTGTCATAATAGGATCTCCTTGAGAAGGAGTCAGGTTATGCAGGAATGACGCACAATAGATGAGGTTTACAAAATTTGAAGTGCATTTATTAGATTGGGGTATAAATGCTCATAAATAGTTTTACAGACTTCATTGACACCTATAAAGTGTGAGGACCACTTTGTTTTTAAGAGAAAACAATAGGTCATGAAAAGCTTAATTTTAATGAGAAGAACTTTTCACGGAAAGGGTCATTTGGCACTGGAACAGGCTGCCCAGGGAGGTGGTTGAGTCACCATCCCTGGAGGCATTTAAAAGAGGGGTGGATGAGATGCTGAGGGGCATGGTTTAGTGGTTGATAGGAGTGGTTGGATTCGATGATGCTGGAGGTCTTTTCCAGCTGAGTGATTCTGTGATTTGTAATGTGGTTTGAGTGTTTTTCTCTTTTTTTTTTTTAAATTTGTGTAGCAATATGATCACTGAACTGTTTTGTCGTGAACTAATGTGTGAAGAATGTCCCATCAGTATTCAACTAATTTTTGGTTTTCTTACGCTAGATTCGGAAGAAGCTCCATCTATAAATCCTTCCAGTGTAGAGGGGAATGTTGATTCAGAAGCAGAAAAGGACTCTGTAGCCAACAACAGCAAACAAACAGTCCCTAGTAAGGCACCACTTCCATCTGCTCTTGATGAGTATGAGTTTAAAGATGATGATGATGATGAAATGAAAAAAATGATCGATGACAGACACGTTCTTAGAAAAGACTTAAGGAAAGAGGATGAGACTGAAGTTGAAAAGAACAACTTATTTGTGAAACAAGAAAAAGTTGTTTTTTCAAAATCATTTAAAAGCAAAAAGCAGAAACCATCTAGAGTTCTGTATTCGAGTTCTGAAAGTTCAGATGAAGAAATACTTCAGGACAAGAAGATGGTCTCTTCTTGCTCTATTTCAGAGACATCAAATTCTGATATAAGAGTGAAGAAAGAATATATGGTTACAAATGAACACAAGCAAAAAGGCAAAGTTAAAAGGAAAGTAAAAAATCAGAGCAAAAATAAAGAGAATCAAGAACTAAAGCAAGAAAAGGAAAATGCTAGAGTAACAAATATAGCTACTTCTGGGTTAGATTCTTTAGATAAAACTAGAGAGGAAGAAACCTTTAAGAAGGCTTTCACCCCAAAGGATGATTCTTCTTTGCATCTGTTTCATATCCCTGCTGGCAAATCTCCAAAGCATCCTTGTGGATTAAGTGAAAAGCAGTCAACACCATTGAAGCAAGAAAATACCAAAACTTGCTTATCACCAGGAGGTTCTGAAATAACATTGCAGTCCGAATTAGTTCGATATGATCACAACACTGATTCTGAATACCTAGTTGAAAGTTCTAGTGGCAAATCTTGCAAGCACAAAGAAAAGAGTAAACATAATCAGAAAGATTTTCACTTAGAATTTGGTGAAAAATCTAGTCCTAAAATTAAAGAGGAAGATAATAGCTCAACATTTGAGAATTCAGAGTATACTCTGAAAAAAATTGACAAGACAGGGAAAACACTGAAAAAACATAAATTAAGGCACAAAGAAAGAGAAAAGGAAAAGCACAAAAAGGAACAGGAAGGGGAAAAGGAAAAACATAAGCATAAAGACAGTGCTAAAGAGGTTCCAAGAAGTATTGAGTTTGACAGGGAGTTTTGGAAAGAGAACTTTTTCAAAAGTGATGAAAGTGAAGATATGTTGTTAAATATAGAACATGAATCTCTTTCTTCAGACAGAAAATCAAAGCTAGAAAAAGCTGTGGCAAAAGATGATAAGTTAGTTAAGGAGAAGCAGTTCCAGAAAGAGAAAAATGCTAAAGAGGAGAGAGAGAAAGAGAAGAGCAAAAAGGAAAACGAGAAGTTTCTCAAGGATGAAAAAATAAAAGATATAAAAGAAGAAAAAGAAATTATGCTTGCAGATAAAGAAATTGAATTGTTCTGTTTTGGTGTTAAAGATGAGGGAGCCAGCATGCGTTTAATAGAAACAGATACTGAAAAGCAGGAAAAGAATTTAAAGGAAAATAAAGAAAAGACTGAAAAGCGAACCTCAGCCAAAGAAAAAGATGTGGAAAAAATAGAGAGAAAAAGTGGAGAAAAAGATAAAAAGGTAAAACATGAATACAAGACAGAGAAAGAAAAAGCAGAAGTAAATGAAAATACAGAGAAAGTAAAGGAAAAGCCCAATTTTCAGCAAGCAGAAAGATGCCATAAGGAAAATGATAGAATAAAAAGCACAAGTGCTCTTAAAAAACTTGATGACAAAGAAAGAAATAAAGAAAAAGCTGATAAGAAGCATGATAAAGACAAGTCTGATAAAGAGAGACATTGGGCTGAAAGCAAAGAAAAACATTGTTCTGAAAGAAAAGTCAAACAGCCGGAAAAAGAACCTGAATATACTAAATCAGAAAAAAATAGAATTAAAGACAAAGAAAAGGAACTTGAAAAAAAAGACAAATCCAAAGACAAGGAGATCTCAACAGTAGCAAACTCAAAACACGTGCAAGAAGAAAGGAGATGCAGTATTGCTGAAAGTAATAAAACAGTGCATGACAAAGTCTCGTCTTTGAAAGAAAAAGCAAAAGATGATTTATCGAAAACTCCAGATGGTAGAGAGAAAGATAAAAAAGATAAAGATATAGACCGATACAAAGAGAGAGACAAGCATAAAGATAAACTGCATCAAAGTAGTCTACTTAAACTGAAAATTGAGCATGAGAAACTTAAGCCTAAACCAGCTCCTGCACCAAAGGATGCGCGACCTAAAGAAAAAAGATTAGTCAATGATGACTTAATGCAAACTAGTTTTGAAAGAATGCTTAGCCTTAAAGATCTGGAAATAGAGCAGTGGCATAGAAAACATAAAGAAAAAATAAAACAGAAAGAGAAGGAGCGTTTAAGAAACCGCACTTGTTTAGAACTTAAGATGAAAGATAAAACAAAACATTCCGTAGCTGAAGTAAAAAGCAAAGAACTGATTCGTTCAAAAAGCTCAGAGTTGCCAGATGTTTGTATGAAGGAAAAACAGCACAAAGATGCTGCAAGTAGCAGATCATTATCAGTAGATACGAGAAATGTCAATATTATAAAGCCTTCATTGGTTTTGGATAATGTAAATAGATCCCCCAAATCAGAAAGTGAAAAGACAGGACTGAACTCTAGGTCAGTGTCCATGGTTTCAGTTGCAAGCTCTGAAGATTCCTGCCATGCCACAGTAACTACTCCAAGGCCGGTGACTGAATATGACTCAGACTTTATGCTTGAGGGTTCTGATTCTCAAATGTCTTTTTCACAATCACCATTTTTGGCAAGTGCCAAATCACCAGCCCTTGTTGAAAGAGAGACCGATGGTCTTGCCAGCTTGCCAGATCGCATTAAATCACCTTTTGCAAACAGGCTTCCACCAATGTACATCAGATCAGCATCTGTCGAAGATGTTAAGCTGGTTTTAAGTGAGTGTAGACCTGTTGTAGAGGTTCGAAGATGCAGCATGCCTGCTGCTGTTTCTGAACACAGCAAACAGCCTCGAATATCAGAAGAAAATAATCAGAACACTCTACCATCAGTACAGACTTACACTAGCACTTCTCCTAAACCAGAACTGCCATGTAGCATGCTTGAAAGAGATTTTCAAAGTAGTATGTCTAGTTTGCAGGCACATTTTACATCATCTCCAACTGGAGCTGTTAGCAATAAGCAGGCAACAACAGGTACAAGTACCATTAAAAATATTGTTCAGATGAGCCCTTCAGAAGACTATAATATACATTCAGAGCCATGTAGTCAAAGTGGTGCGGCTCAGCAAACCACACCATGGAATGTGCCTTTTGACAGACCTAATTCATTAAACAATGAGTTTAACAGCTCGGGTTATGGTGTATCAGAGCATGATGTTAACAGTGTTGTAGCGATGCATAATTCTGAAAACAGGACGTTAAAAGAGCCTCAGGTATCTGATTTTTTGCCTCAACATGCTGAAATCAAGGGAAATTCCAGTTCTCAAGAATCTGCATCAGTTTTGCCTTCACATTCGCCTTGTTCTTTGCCTATCCAGTCACTGCCAGATGTGTCTAGACACATTTCTTTACCAGGCATTAGCAGTCGAGATTTATCATTTGTACATCAACAAAATCTTGTTCAAATTACAACTTCTCCTTTGGATACAGATGCTACTAGTACTAGAGAGATGGAAAACGCTTTCTTCCCTTCAAATATGAAGAAGGCTGATGCACCTATTGCTGTATATTCTGAGAGCTCTGCGAAAGATATTTTGCATATCTGTGAAAGGGTGAATGATTTACCTATGGTGCCATTAGAAAAAGATACATCTGAAAGTGACAGCAGTTCACAATTAAATGTAAATTCGTATGCATTCAATAAACTTGTTTGTAAGAATACTCACAGTGAAGTGGATAGTAACACAGCAGACGCTTCAGACATTAGAAATGAAAAAGGCCAACAAGAGAAGTTCCTTTCAGTACATGTTGATAGTAGAGCCAATGTTGACCTCTGTGAACTGAGTTCAAGAGTGTCAAAGGGAATTACAAATGAATCAGCTAATACAAAACCCTGTACTGCAGACAGAGAAAATGTGTTGACCGATGATCCACCACAGTACTCCTCTTTATCTAACTTGGAAAATAGTTCACAACAACTTACACATGAAGAGGTGCATAAATACAGCGACACAGTTAAACTGGAAGAGGAAATTGCTGAGGATCAGAAGGTGGGACAGCAAGAAGTGCCTCAAAGAATTACGAGGAACAGAGCAAATATGCTTGCTAATCAGGGTAAGCAGAATCCTGTTGGCTGCACACAGACGTCAGAAAAAGAGTCTGAATCATCAGCATCTATGAAAGTAAGGATTAGACTAACTGAAGAGGATGATGCTCAGGTGCATCATCCACGTAAAAGAAAAGTGTCCCGTGTGCCTCAGCCTGTGCAAGTGAACCCTTCTTTACTGCAAGCTAAGGAGAAGACGCAGCAGTCACTGGCAGCTATTGTTGATTCTTTGAAACTGGAAGAGATTCAGCCATACAATTCTGAGAGAGCAAACCCCTATTTTGAATATTTGCACATAAGAAAAAAAATAGAAGAGAAACGTAAATTACTGTGCAGTGTTATCCCTCAGGCACCTCAATATTATGATGAATATGTAACCTTCAATGGCTCATACCTACTGGATGGCAATCCCTTGAGCAAGATATGCATCCCAACTGTAAGTAACATGGTCTTTAAATGTATAGTACGATGAATGGCATGGTTTGGGTTTATTTTTGTAGTTTCCATGTTCTTCTTCTATTCCTTCTGAATATATGTGCTGAAAATAATAAGTTGACATATTACTGGTCAGTATTAATTTGACATGTCACATTTAAAAGCCCTGTTCAGTGAAAATACAAACTGTGGATTCACAGTCATTATGAGACAAGCCGTCATGTATGACACCTGCAAAAGGCACACAAGTATTATTTTTCAAATTATTTACTACATCCTACATTTTCAAAAGTGAAGTCAGTTATTGAGAGCTTCTCCAAATCTCTGCTGGCAATAATTTGGTTAAAAATTATTATCCAGCTGTTTTGATTTGGAGGGGGCTGGATGTGCAGTGCTTCAAAATATTAAGTCCCTCACTAAATGTTTTAAGTAGGAGAGTACCTGCTAGCTATCTCAGTTTCTCCTTAATACTTTCAAGAGTAGCTCTGCTGTGGCTCTTGTCCATCAAGTTAGTGTTCTGAATTTTATTTAATAATGCAAAGTTCTTTTCATTTTCACTGAAGAACATACATAGTTCAGGGACACACTTTCAGTTCTTACCTCTCTGTAGTTTTGACATGGGCATGTTCCCAAGGACAGCTGTGAAGAAAGTCTGTGCAATGCAAAACACAGTTGGCTCAAGTGCAGTTAATATTACTGTTTGCTATGGGGATGCCCCTCAAGGTGTCTCACAGCAATGCAGTCACTGCTGGTCTCTGTTTTGAAATCACCATAATCATGATAGCACTTGAATTGCACTTCCTTTCTTTGCTACTCGGTGCATGTGATTCTATGCTTATTGTTCCACGTGGAGGGGCAGAGGAGACCTGAAACATTGTGCATGGAAGGTTTTCTGAAGTGCTTTTACTCATGGGAGTAGAAGGAAGTTTTCTATTTTTTCACCTATTATCTGATCCACTTATGCTGCTTTGATCCTAAGGTAAAACATATTAGGTTAAACCTATTTGAATGGTTTAAGTTAACACACATAATAGCTGAAACAGGGTGAAACAAGGCAGCTGACGAAGTAGCCTGGAAATGTCAATATCCGGTTGTATTTGATCGTATACCCATTACTGAAGATGTGCAAGTTAGGAAAAGTCTCAGGTTAGGAGGAATGGGGAGAATATATTAATGCTTGAATGGTAAAAATGCCTGCCACACTGAACTGTTTGTGTATGTGAAACCTCATGCACAAGCCAAGCATCTGGTCTTCAGCCTCTATTTTTTAATGAGCTGGTTATTATGTCAATTCATTTAGGATAACTTGCCCCTACTTGAGTTGTTGCCTTGAATTTTTCCAGTAGAGTTGAAGTTTCTTTTGATTAAGCAGTGAACACAAATTTAATATATAAAAGTAAATTTTTTAATATTTGCTTCATTCCAGAGGTAGTCACAATCCCCAAGTAAGCTGTTTCATTTTTCCACTACGACCCTTATGTCTGTCCAAAAGAATTAATACATGTATCCTCTGATGTTGAGTTCTCTCTTATTTACTGGTGACCATAGTTCTTTGAAATTACTAGATCAGTTAGAGTCCGAAGAAAGATGTGGGTAAGATGACCCTTTTACTTGGTTCCCTAAGTGAACTAGGATGCATGGTAAGATTTGCTCTGATTTACTAGGTCGGCAGCTGTCCCCAGTCTAGAAATCCTTCTCAGTAGCTGTTGCAGTTTCTGTTATACATTTTCATCACCAGAAGCAGAGATTATATTTTCTATATAGCAGCTGCTAGTTAAGTACATACTGTTTCCAAGCTACATCTTACTGCTTTGGCATCACACTTCAATGCTTAATTTGGGATAAGCAGCAAGTGGAGATGTGTGGCATATATTTTCCCCTTTTACTTGTATCTTCTACTTGGGCAATAGCATTAATTCCCCTTTCATAAATGGCAATGTGTGTAGGCACTAAGAAAGGGAGGGTTATTGACTTAGTATTAAAGTATTGCCTGTCTCTTGCTGTTTATCGTGGGGAGTCTGCGGTTTGCTAAAATTAATCTAGGCAGTAGATAGCTTTGTTTCAGAAAATACCAGAGATGAATGTGTGCTCCCCATTCTCGTGGCTTTTGTTAATACATTCTTGAAGGACGACAGTTACTGACTTTTACCTCATTTAGATTTCTGGGTTGTTTTCCTACATATATAAGCTCTGGTGATACTGATGTTTTAAGCTGTTACTTGTTTTGTATATGTTTTCATGGTACTGTTAGTCTTCTACAGTTGCAGAAAGAACAGGTGCAGCTTTTTATTCCAGGCTGCTAGGAGAAAAAGGGAAGAAAACAAATGCCAAGAAGCCAAAATAAATGATTAGGAAATGGGTGTTTATTTCCATTAGGAGTAAATTGTAAGAAAGCAGGATGAGCTTTAATCTAAATAGGGCGATATTTTAAGCATTTTAGTTTTGTTTGTCTGAAAAAAAATGTACAACACAGCTAAATGTTTTAATTATCGTCATTTGTATAAATATACAATTTTGATAAAATTTCTCATGTTTCTTTAAAGAAAAAAGATACTGTTAAAATAAATTATTAGTAGTTCAGATTTAACTTCTCTGCAGAAGTTGCATGTATACAGTTCTATAATTTTAGGTTTTCACTGTTAAAAACCACAACCATAATAGTTCCTGTTACAAATACAATAAAAAGGGGCATTGCTAAACCAGATAATATTTCATGCTCAGAAATGTTTGTTTGTATATTGCATACATTGTCCAACAATGTGAAAATAAGGGCTATACGCAGTCTCTCTGAGTTAATAATGATAATGATAATAATACATTAATTATATGTTTGTGTTGTTATGCATACAGTGTGTAAAAGTGTAAAATTACCTTTCTGTTAGGATTGGTTTTAAAATTTTTCCTTTGATGGGTCTTTAATGATTCTCTGTTAACTTGATTTTTTCCTCATTAATTTACATAGGCTACAGGAAAGTAGCTACTCTTTCTTAAATTATTCCTGTATTTTAGAAATCACTGTGTGAAGGTCTCTATGAAGACAATATACTTAGCTCTGACACTCTGAGACTCAGAATAGTTTGTGTAACACGCTCTTCTCTGCATTGAAATTTTAAGATGCACGATAGTTTATCTGATGAAATTCAAACATCCTGTAGGTGGGAACCAGGCAATGGTGCACTTGATTTCCACACCCGTGTTTATATACTGTACTTTATAACTCGTATCACCCAAGGCTGTCAGGAGAACCACGTATGGATTGTGCCTTCGCTTTCACCAATGCAGATACAAAACATAAGGCAGGGAAACATCAGGTCAGTTCAAAACAGAAGGAAACAAATCTAAATCTTCTAGCACAGTAAATTTAAATTATACTTGGCTATGTTGCCTTTCAGATTACTGTGTCAGTATGTTCTATGGGGTTCAGTCATCTTTATCTGTACTGCCTCCTGAGATACCAAGATGATTTATTTCCAGCTTCTTATGGCTATCTAGTAAATATATTTTTGTAAAAGGAATTCTGTTCAGTTTCTCTGGCATTGCTGTAGAACATTAAGTAGTAAAAGCTTTTATTAGTTGTGTTACCAGAAACTTGCTTCAAAAATGCATGAGATATAACAGCAGTAGAGCAGACCAGTTGATCTAGTTGGCATGGGTGAGGGTAGATAGATAGGGATGTGTGAAAGTAATTGTGTAAATGCTGTGTGTGTGTGAATTTGAGTTAGCTTAAGTGTTGCTCTTTTTTGTAATGGGCACAAGTGAGAACTGAGATAGAGTGAAGAGTTTGGGATCTTGTTGTAGTTGTTACAAAGGATGCAAGGCAAGCAAGAAGCTTTATTAATTTATATTAATGTGTTGGAGATAGTAATGGTATGTCTAGAACCTTTTGTATTACCAAACCAAGCAGTCTTGACGGGCTGCTTTCTAGTGATGTGGAGGAAAGAGGTGAAAGGTTGAGATCTGTCTGGCTTTTCTGGGTGGTTTCTCAGGCTGGGAATTAGAAAACACTCAGGAAAGCATGATCTCTTTTTTCCCCCCTCACCTGTATGGAATCTGGGCCCTTAAGAAACTAATTATAAAAGCTACTTAAGTTACACAAGAAACGGAGGTCACTATATCCTTTTGGCATTTGGTTTCATGCTCTATTCTTGCAAATCCAACATATGTGTTCGTATTTTCCCGAAATGTCTCTTATGGTCTCTTTCCCAACAGTTTGTTTCACTAGAAAATCCCACAGGCTCCTCTGGCTGATCTTGCCTCGAAACCTTTGACTTCAGTTCTATTTGAGACCAGGAAATTTTTATTTCCTTTGCCTAAAATCCAGTGCTGGTTCACAAGCTGAGATTTCTTGTAGATGCTGAGAGACTACACAGATCATGTTTGTAGACTTCATGGATCCAAGGCTCTTTCCAAAGAAAAGAGGAGACAAAGTCATAATTTCATAAATCAATGTAAACAAACTCAGTATTGAGCTTTATGTTTTGGCAGATAATGTAGGACTGCTGGGAGTGAGGCTTTTATAAATGTGATCTCTGGAGTAGCTACTGCACAGAATTGTAGAATGGTTTGGGTTGGAAGGGACCTTAAAGATCACCCAGTTCCAGACCCGCTACCACGGGCAGGGACACCTCCCACCAGACCAGGCTACCCAAGGCCCCGTCCAACCTGGCCTTGGAACACCTCCAGGGATGGGGCAGCCACAGCTTCCCTGGGCAACCTGTGCCAGCGCCTCAGCATTCTCATGGTGAGGAAATTCCTCCTTAAATCTAGTCTTAATCTGCCTCTCTCAGTTTATACCCATTGCCCCTATTTGTATCACCACAGGTCTTTGTAAGCAGTCCCTCCCCAGCTTTCCTGTAGCCCCTTCAGGTACTGGAAGGTCACTCTAAGATCTCCTCTGAGCCTTCTCCAGGCCGAAGAAGCCCAACTCTCTCAGCCTGTCCTCATACGGGAGGTGCTCCAGCCCTCTGATCACCCTTGTAGCCCTCCTTTGGACCCGTTCCAACAGTTCCATATCCTTCTTACGTTGAGGATCCCAGAACTAGACACAGTGCTCCAGGTGAGGTCTTCCAGGAGATGCAGCGCGGGGCAGGTTTCCCTCTCCGTCCCTGCTCGCCGCGCTGCTCCGTGCAGCCCCGGTCGCGGCCGCCTGCGGGCTGGGAGCGCTCCCTGCTGGCTGGCGCCGAGGCCCCTCCCGGCTCCGCTGGGCGCCGCCTGCTGCCCGGGGGCGGCGGTGCAGCCGCTCGGCGGGGCGGGGTCTCGCACGGGGCTTCTGGGGTCCGGGAGGCGTTTGAGGAAAACTACGGTGCAGCGGCAGTGAAACAGGGGCAGAGGTGGAATCATAGAATAGTTTGGGTTGGAACGGACCTGAAAGACCATCCAGTCCCAACCTTCTGCCATGGGCAGGGCCACCTCCCTCCAACCCAGGCTGCCCAAGGCTTATCCAACCTTGCCCTGTCCCTTCCAGGAATAGGGCAGCCACAGCTTCCCTGGGCAACCTGTGCCAGTGCATCACCTCAGCGTGAAGAATTTGTTCCTTATCTCTAATCTGAGTCTGCCCCTCTCCAGTTTATACCCATTGCCCCTAGTCCTGTCACCACAGGTCTTTGTAAACGGTCCTTTTCCAGCTTTCTTGTAGCCCCTCCAGATACTGGACTCTTCCTCTGAACCCATTCTCTTCTGCATTCAAAAAGAAATCCACACAAGTTCACTGTCTGGATAACTGAGTCCTTGCCAGTAATTTTCTATGATGTTGATTCTTATTTCTGTTGCAAAATTAAATGCACTATAAATTTAAAGGAATAACGTGCAATTGTTCGAGTGATACAGATGCTCGCTGGCTTTGAAGTTTTTATTTCTGGATAACTCAGCTACATAAAGTCAAAGGATATGTACAGGCAGACTGTTTATCTTGCTCCTTATGCTGTGTGCTTCTCTATTAACAAAAGCACTGAGATTTTTGAGAGATCTTTTCAGGTTTAGTAAAATTCATTAAATACAAGCCTGGTGTTACTATGAGCATCTTATTTTAGTGAAAGACTATTTTATGTTAATGAAAGCACTGATATTTTTGAGAGATCTTTTGGGGGTTTAGTAAAATAAATTAAATACAAGTTTGGTATTACTGTAAGTGTCTTATTTTATTGAAAGACTATGACAGCACTGTTGGATTGTGCCCTAGATGCAAAGTTTCCAGGCAAAACTAGACTGTAGCATATCTGAAGGTGGACATAAACATACTGAAATCTGTTGTGATTGGGACAGATTGTTCAAGTAGGTGTTATGGTTTGGGGATTGTTGTGTGTGTTTGGTTTTGATATTGATGACTTACACAAAATGACACATGCCATAGGTGTTACTCACTGGTTTGGGAGCCAAACTGTTTTCATTTAAAGAAGTGAAGTGTATCTTGCTTAGTAGTTTGAAATGCAAAGGAGTTGAATGTAATTTTATACCAAATAATAACTTAAGGAATAAGAGGGTTGTCACTGGCAGCGCAGAGTCTAGTTGGAAGGCTGTGGCCAATGGAGTTCCCCTGGGGTCAGTACTCAGCCTGACCTTGTTCATAGAATCATAGAATCACCAGCTTGGAAGAGACCCACCAGATCATCAAGTCCAACCATTCCTGTCAAACACTAAACCATGCCCCTCAGGACCTCGTCTACTTGTGCCTTAAACACCTCCAGGGAAGGTGAATCAACCACCTCCCTGGGCAGCATATTCCAGTGCCTAATGACCCTTTCCGTAAAAAACTTCCCCCTAATCTCTAACCTAAACCTCCCCTGGCGGAGCTTGACGCCATTCCCCCTT